>PVIH01009011.1:0-85867 GCA_004025045.1 Sigmodon hispidus | reverse complement strand
GATGGATGCTGGGATAGTGAGCCTGGTACTCAGTCAGGGAGAAGTTGGTGAGATGGATGCTGGGATAGTGAGCCTGATACTCAGGGAGAAGTTGGTGATATGGATGCTGACATAGTGAGCCTGGTACTCAGGGAGAAGTTGGTGAGATGGATGCTGGGATAGTGAGCCTGGTACTCAGTCAGGGAGAAGTTGGTGAGATGGATGTTGGGGTAGTGAGCCTGATACTCAGGGAGAAGTTGGTGAGATGGATGCTGACATAATGAGCCTGGTACTCAGGGTGAAGTTGGTGAGATGGATGCTGGGATAGTGAGCCTGGTACTCAGTCAGGGAGAAGTTGGTGAGATGGATGTTGGGATAGTGAGCCTGATACTCAGGGAGAAGTTGGTGAGATGGATGCTGACATAGTGAGCCTGGTACTCAGGGAGAAGTTGATGAGATGGATGCTGACATAGTGAGCCTGGTACTCAGTCAGGGAGAAGTGAATGGAAGTAGGAAAAGCAGGTTGGGAAGAGGAAGCAGGCAGGTAACTGAGCTGCCAGGAGGCATCCAGGTGAAGGTGTCCTAAATCGCATAGAAATGAAGATTTAGTGTGGAAGTGGCCAGGCTGAATTATTGATCTATGCCTTTTAAAAATAATGATTTAGCTTGTGCTTGTGTAGAATTAGTTCCCTAAGAGAAAACCAAAGATCTGAGGGACAGAGAACAGAGGAAAACTCTAGAAGAATACCTACCTTAGGGGTCATAGAGAGGAGCAAAAAACAAAAGAATTTTGTCAGCTGGTCCTAAAATAAATGGGGCACACCTGCTCCAAGTGTCAGAAGTTCAGGTCCCTAACAATAGCATAAATGAATGCAGGGATCTTTCTCACAGCCTGAATCTTCCTACAGGATCACAATGTCTTATTAATGTCAGTCACAGCATGCACTTATTACAGCTATTGTTATTCCTGTTGAGGTGACAGCCTGGCTGGTTCTTGCTTACATGTTTGGGAGGACAGACATCCTTCATAAGAGACAGCAGGTAAAGAAGAGATGGGTGCATTCCAACCTTCAGACAAAATCTAGACTCTGAAGTTTCAAGCTGCAATATTCTTGTTGAGAGCACAAAATACTCTCTTTTCTTTAGAAGAAATTTCAGTGGTATTTATTTACAGTAGAAAGAACTTTCTTAGATGAATGATGAAATTTTGTGCTCTTTTAAATTGAAGTCTTTATTCCTTTATGTGTGGCGGTCAGAGGACAACCTCAGATGTTCTCACCATTGAACTTGTTTGAGGCAGTATCTCTAGTTGGCTGCTGCATAAGCCAGCCAGGTTGGTCCATTCAACCATCTGTCTGGAGATTCTTTCATCTCTGCCTCTGTCTTGTAAGAGCTCTGGGATTATAGACAACTGCTATTACATCTGGCTTTCCTCACCTGCTTCTAGGAGTTCAAACCTAGGTTCTCATTATTTTTCAGCCCTGGACAGAAGTATAACAACAATATCGCATCTATTAGAAAATGTGAATACAAACTTAGGTTCTCAACTTTATGCTTTCCAGAACTTCTGTTACTGTAGACAAGAGATGACAATAATCCTCACATCCACACGGACAAATCCAATGTGTAATCTTTGCGACTTTCAGATTTTCTCAGCACTAAAATCTTAGCTAACAGTGAGGGGAAATGAATAACTTTCCAAACAAATATTCCCCCACCAGACTGACAGCTGTGTTTTTCCTTTACAAAGGTAAATAATGAGCCAATGAACAATGCCGTTCTCTGATTTTTTTCTCCAAATAGGAAATTTCATCCACTAAAATTTGAGCAGAGGGCCAAGGATGGAGAATGGATTCCTCTCTCACTGCAGGTCAGGCCCAAACTGGAGGCTACTTCCTTTGCTTTAATCTAAAATACAGTTGGAAATTAATACAATAACTATTTCCTCTGTCCACTTTAATTATTTTAAGTAAAGGTAAAGTGAATGGCTAGCAACAGAAACACTCCATCCTCATGTGTTGTGAGGACACAGGCCTGGCCTCTTAGATCGTTGACATGGATTAAGAACATTAAATGACTCTGGATGCTCCTGGGCCTCCATTACCTCGCCAACAAATTACACGATGGTTCTTTCCTGGGAACTCCATCGAGAAAATACATTTCTCTGGTCACATCTTTGTACTTTACCGAGTTGACATTTTCCCATGTTTATCTTTAAAAGCAGCCGCAGTGGGTCAGCCTGACATGCTTTTTAGACCATCATAACTTGACTTGGAGGATTGGTTTGAGTTTATAATGCTAATGGCCCAAAATGAAACCTTGTCTACAAAACTGCCATAGCAGAAAAAGCAGGCCTCTTATATAACAGCCATGATCAATGAGTTAGCTACTCCACTGAATATTCAATAGCTGCCCTGACAACACACACACAAAGTGTCCCACACAACAAAGGCTGACAGATAGTATCTTGGAGTATCCAGTAATGGGATTTGACAAGAGCCAGGCACTTTGGGCAGGCTCAATCAATGCCAATTGACAAGGAAGGGAATGAAAGGTAAAAAGGAATCAAACTCCATGTGGGAGGGGGTGAGGACCTCTGGCTGGAGACCTTCTCCTTTTCCCATTGCCCCTTATATTCAATTACTTTTCCCAGTCCGTGCACTGTAGTCTGACTTTCTGTCAGGTGGCTTGAGGCCGATCCCATGTGTTAGTTAAAGATTTCCTTTAAAATGGAAATGTCTCAGGACTGCAGAGACACCTGTCTGTGGAGACAGAAAGCCCTACTCTGCCAAATGAGTCTCAGATGTAAGTGTGTGTGTGTGTGTGTGTGTGTGTGTGTGTGTGTGTGTTTGTGTGTGTGCTTCCATCTGCGCAGGTGTTCGTACATGGAGAGAAAAGAGGAGGTGCAAGATTGAAGAGAGATAATGCCACATAATAGAACAGATTAGTATACATGTATTAATTTAAGTTATAAGAGCTAGTTAAGAACTAAGCCTAAGATACAGACCAAGCTTTCGTAACTGTTAAGAAGTCTCTGTGTAAGTAAGTATTTAGGAGCTGGCTGGGGGAACAAAGAAAGAGTTATTCCAGGGCCCTTCAACTCTCCATCTGTATTGGGCTCATGAAGCCTCACATTTCTCTAGGGGACTGATGGCAGTTAAGGGCCACTGAAGTAAGGGTGTCATTTTCTCAGTGCTCTAGCTACTGAAGTGCTAACCATGCTCCTTAAGTAATGGCTCACCCTCCTACAAGCAATCAACTCCCATTAAACTCAGTGACACACACACACACACACACACACACACACACACACACACACACACGAGAGAGAGAGAGAGAGAGAGAGAGAGAGAGAGAGAGAGAGAGAGAGAATCAGACAGAGATGGAGAGAGACAGACAGAGACAAGGACATACACAAATACAGACAGACACATATACATGTAGAGAAGAGCAGCTTATAGGGTTAGGGTTAGGGTTAGGGGTGGTGTTGGTGGTAGTAAGGGGCAGATGACTAAAATTCATTATATACAAGTATAAATTGTCAGTGAATGAATAAAAAGACTGAGCATGCTGGGAAGAGTCCGAGGTTTGGAGTAGTATATGCTGTACTATCCCAACTACATCTTTCATAAATCAGATGGCTTGGCCCAGGTACTTATCCATTTCATCCCTAAGTTTCTCCCATATGAAACAAAGGTCTCTGATTCATGCTGCCCTTATGAAGATTAAGTGATCCAGTACTCCTAAAACATTTTGCCTAGTGAATACCATAGTATCTGCACAATTATTAGCACAATTATTATGAAGGTTCTCAACCTTCAAAACACTGCAACTCTTTAATACAGTTCCTCATGTTTTAGTGACCCAAGCATAAAACTATTTTCATTGCTACTTCATAATTGTAATTTTGCTACGGTTATGAATCACAATGTAAATGTTTTCTGGAAATAGAGGTTTGCCAAAGGGGGTCATGACCCACAGGTTGTAAACCACTGTATTAGTTTATTGCCAGTGTAATTAGCATCATTATGATAATTTCAAGACAGAAAGGGAAGCTGGAGAGATAGCTCAACTGTAAAAGGCTAAGACTCACAACCAACACTTCAAGAGTTCAATTCCCAGTACCCATGGAAAAATCGGTCCATCTAACATCCCTGTGAATATTTCAATGTAAAAAGTAGAAAATATTTTTTCTGCCTTATCTGTCTTCCCATCCTGGTATCATATCTGTAATACAGTAGGCAATGAGAAAAGACATTTGCTATCCCACAGATTGGGTAACCTTAGCTCTTACCTTTATATTCTGGTTCTTTCAAAATCTCAGACATGGTGATGGATAGTATTGGGAACTCTCAAACTTACTTCCTACAAGTGTGGCACATGCCGTACAAAGTGACCATCTATGAGGTAACATACCCAAGGAGAAAGAGACTTCCTGGTCAGTGTTTAGAAGGAGGCATTTACTTACCATAATCAAGGCATGGACCTGAGGTTGCAAATGGGAAGAACAGTGCCCCAAATTTGCATGTACATAGTCATTTTCTTCTTAAAGTAATATATAAATATATATGCATATATATACATACACATATGTGTATGTGTATGTATATATATATATATGGTATGTGTGTACAAGCATCTGTAAATATAACTGCACATTTACCACAATACAGATATGTAGGGAGGTCTTCCACTAGTATGAGACAGCGTCTCTTGCTCACCACTGCCTATGCAGGCTAGCTGGCCCATGATCTTCCAGGGAATCTCCTGTGACCACCTTCAGTCTCACCGTAGGAGTGCTGGGTTTATACACTATCATATCCACCTTTAAGTGGGTTTGGGGAATCCACACTCAGGTCCTTATGCTTGTGTGGCTGGTTATACCTTCACCACCATAATAAGTCCTTTTCTATGAAGAAGATAGTGTCATCTTTATGAGAGATGAAAAACAACATTGGGCTGATTTCACACAGACAGAAACTAAGGTTACTTGATGAATGTAGAAGTCTCATTTCCTGATCTTCACTTTTCTTTCTAATGTCCTTAAGCAGAAAGCCCTATGCCACTAATCTGAGACCATCCAATTGTGCTGAGTCACTCTGTTCTTCACTAATAATGGAATAACCACCATTTATCGGGTGTGGCCATATACCAAAGTGTTTGCCTGGAGCTTACTGAGTAGACTAGACTGGCTGTCCAGTGAGCCCTAGGGATCTGCTGCTTGTCTGCCTCCACAATGCTGGGACCACAAGTGCGAGCCACCATGTCCACTTTAGGATTTTGGTTTGTTTTGGGTTTGTTGTCGTTTTGATGTGAGTTCTGAGGATCAAAATCAGGTCCTCATGTTTGGATGGCAGGCACCTTTCTAACAGAGCTATCTATCTACCAAGCCCCTTAATGCCACTTCTGAAAGAGTGATCTGGCTTGATCCAGCTGAGATCTCTGGCAGATGAAACCTCTCATAGGTCTCAACTGGACTTTCTGATAAAACACTAAAGATACACTTGTAAGAAATTCAACAGAGACTTCATTGCTGACTCAACCAAGGTATTTTATTGTAAGGCAGACATAGATACAGGGAAAACACAGAAGCGTCCCCGTTTGCAGACCCCACTGTGGAAGCATGCCCTTTCTTTTGCTCTTCCCAAGTAGATAGATTCCCAGCAGCCTGAACAGTGCAGTTGATAAAGTCATTGAGCCCCTGATCCTACTTGACCTTAGAAAATGGCATTGCAAAAACCACCCAAAATGGCCCCAAAGATTCAAAGTACCTGAAAGCCACTTTTGATATTTAAAACATTGTCTACTGTTCTATCTCAGGATCAGAGGGAAACTTAATCTCAAACGGTGAGGTAGATATTTCTTTGTAGTTCAATATTCATATCAAACAACTCACAGAAGCCCCAGGTGTAACACATGCTTGACTATGTTTTAACTATAGCTGGTGCCTAAAAATAAGAACTATTCTAGTCCAACAGCATGGCTTCAGTTACTACCTAGCCTGAGACCTCAATTCTGGAAACCTCTAGGAACAGAATTTGTTTGTTACAATGGCAACAGAGGCCAATTTATGTGGATCCCTAATATCCTAACTAGGCAAGTCAATCGCCAGGCTGCAGGAACATCTCTCAAAAAGGCAGGACCTCCTTAACTATTAGAGATAAGAGGAATAATTATTCCTTTAACAGATAATGTGCCTTACTTCTCCAGAATCCCACACTCTAGTGTGGTCTCTCAAAAAGTTATACCCAGGCAACTTTGGAAGAGTGCTTGCCTTTCTGATCTATTCGAAACCATAACTCTACTCTTCTCTCTCTCTCTCTCTCTCTCTCTCTCTCTCTCTCTCTCTCTCTCTCTCTCTCTCTCTCTCCTCTGTATATCTCTTTTCTTGGCTCAGGGAACTGTAAACAGGAACTGCCTTAATAGGTAAAATTTTGTTCCCAAATTAGTTATGTGTATTAACATATTACTAGAAACTTAGGAGAATCCCGAGGTTTCAGTCTGAAGTGTTTCAGGCACAGCTCCATCTAAGAGCTTCTGTATTCCTTCCCATGAGTGATCACACCTTCCTTAGTATGTTTCGGTGACTTCCAGAAGACCCGAGACGTGGTGGTCCATCAGCTTTCTAGCCAAGTAATGGGTCTACAGGAGGACACACCAAGAAATATCCATTAGGAACGGTTGCAAACAATATGATCATTGAGGAAGTAAGGGGCAGAGGGCAGAGTGGATGGATGGGTCCTCACCTCGTCCCAGCCTGCTTCTCTTGCTTCCTTTCCAGAAGGGGGTTTGTGTGCTCCAACTGCCAGCAGTTTGGAATTTGGTGGATTCTGCAGTGATCACAGTGGAGTCCATCACCTTGCAGTCCATGCGATCTGTGTTGATAAGAACATAGAATAAATCCTGGAGCATCAGTGACCTGTGGGATCATGTTCTGTGTGGAATGGTACATAACAGACACACAGAGGAGGGATGAGAGGACGAAAGAAGAAAACTCATAAGGATACACTACCTGCCGCCTCTCCCTGGGATTCCCCTAGGCAGCTGTGTCCTGGACTGGAGACGTGAAGTGATTTCTAGGACCTCCCAGACGTCTCAAAGATCTGAAGAGACAGGAGGCATCATTCCACTGCCATGTGGGCACCTGAACTCAGAACTCAGCTCCTTGATAACCTTGGCCATCCTTGCCCCAACTCTCTTGAGTGGATTCTGTCACTGAAATACTACACAATAGAGCAAAAATGCAGTTGGAAATTAACAATGGTTTTTCTGTGGGCTCCTTGTCATGGAGTAGCCATGAAAGGCTGAGCAGATGGGCTTGGGGGATAGCAACCTCATGAGGTTCTCTTTAGCAGATTCCATGTTGATGTAACCTCACTATTCAGATTCCCACCAACCTTCCAAAACCCTAAGCGGATTCCCTTATAGCTTGAAGTTCATTCTTGGATTTAATCTAAAGCAGCTCAGTGGCTCTAGAACAAGGAAATAGTTTCTATCTCAGCTTGGCTTCCCACCTGAGAGAGAAAAGCATCACACTGGAGTGTGAGAGACACAAGAGACACATGGCTCTACCCATAACCCTCTTTGCCATGCAGTCATGGAAAGCCCAGGACTACCATCTTGTGCTTCATAGAGCCCATGTCCCAAGAGTAGCTGATATGAGATGAAGCTCCCATTCTAAGGTCAGAAACTGAATCACTGCCCAGAAGCAAGAGATCAAAGACCCTGAGAAACTCGTCCACACAAAAGCAGCTATCAATAGCATACCAAACTGATAGGCTACTGCAGAACTCTCTGTGATGGCAGAAATGTCCTCTGCTGTCTGAGGGATTGGTCACTAGTCACCTGTAGCCATGGAACTCCCAAAATGCAGCAGCCCTGACTAAGAAATGTTTTAAAATTTTATTTGAGTTAAAGTAATCACATTGATCTCATGTTGGCTTTCATGTTGCAAGCTTATTCTGTATTTGGATGACAGTTTTACTTTTGTAAATGACTTGATTCTCCCTAGACAGGAAGTCATGGCTGAAGATTTAGGCAAAGGAGAGGGTGAAGTTACTAATTAAGCACATGGCTTGCCCCGCACCTCGGCACATCTGTGAACCTTCCTGTATGTGCACTCTTTTCTGTTTAAAGAGGCATGAAAACATGCCGTGGGTATGATGTAAGATTGCCGTGGGTATCATGTAACACAGTATATGAGACTGGGTGTTTCTCACAAATCTTGTATAATTTAAATGAAACTGTATCACATGTAGATATAACATACATGAATTCCTTGTTCTATTTTATAAGCAAGCAGGAGAAATAGAAAGAAATTACAAATAATTGGGGTAAGAACTTTTTACCCTGCCTTGGACTTGAAATGTATGTTGTAGAGGAAGCATGTGATCAAAGGTACCTTCTTCTTAATCCCAATGACCTATCATGCGTTTCTGTATACATATTAATATATTCATGTGCACTGACTCATATGTAACTAGGAGTGGGCATACACATGTGCCACATGTCTATGAAGGCCAGAAGACAATTCTACCTGTTATCCTCAGGAATGTTCTCTACCTCTTGGCCTAGAACTCACAGATAAGGCTAGGCTAGGCTGGTCCTAAATGAAGGTACCTCCTCCCTTTCTTATTGGCTGAACTCTCAGTAGGGTCCAAGCTGACCCATCATCTAGGGTCCTACATTCCATCTGTGTATGTTCTTTTGTGTCTTAGCAGAGACTTGTGTGGGCTCTACTCTAAGGCTTACATCCTGTTTACTTTAAAGTTTAACAGGTATGATCCTGTCACATCTGCAGGTGATAGGCCAGCTTGCTCATATTTTCTACTCTACAGATATAATGAAACTGGCTGTGAGGTATGTCTTGAAGATGCTAGCAGGGCTCCAGTCTTCTGTTCAAATGTAGTTGGTCCTCAGTTTACTGAAAGCAGACTTGAAAACATTAACCACTGTTTTGTTGTTTTGTTTATAAATTTCTAGAACCCTCCTGTCTCGTTTTTTTTTTTAAATGCTAGTACAGACACCTGTCCAGACCCCTCCCTAAGAGATCTGCATTCCTCCTCTTCAAGTTCATCTTCCAACCTTTCACATTATAATTTCATTTCTGACTGCCTTCCCCATGTCCTTACTGGCATTGCTTTTGTGGTTCACCTGCATCTAGCATCTCAGCATCCATCTGAATGGCTTAACAGTCCCAATTCTATGTTTACTCCTCCTGTTCACATGACTGTGGCAGCTGCTGCCTCCTGGCTGGACCAGCCTGATTCATCTCTACCTTTTTCTTCCATAAACAGCCATGTTACTAAGTATATGGAAACACAAGGAAGTGTCGCATGATGGCTTCACATCCCCCCTATTAAATATCTCACATTGTCAACATATCCTTACACCTCTGTTCTGCATCTCTACTTTTAATCTAAAATACAGGATTAGGGAAAGTAATAGCATACATAAACTAGCTTTACTGGTTGTTGTTTTTGAGACAGTAGTCCAGGCTGACCCTGGATCTTCCCCTCCTCAGCCTCTTAAATGTAGAAATTACAGATGTATACTACCAAACCCATCTTAGATCTGGTGTTTTGATATGATAATGGATAATTAGTGCTTGAACTGTGTACTCAAGGAAATTGCTGGGCATATTTGCCAGGCAACAAACAGTCAGGTGAAACACATGAACCACAGCTATTGGAAAAGACTGACACACATAAGTTCCTTCAGGAGCCATTTGCTGAAGCCTAGGATGCAGGCCTCCTGTAGAAATACATCAACAACTACATGGTATCCAGAGATAAGGAACTTTTGATAGTCTTCAGTTTCTCCATGTGCCGGCTCTCTAGAAATGATACATCCCATGCAATGTAAGAGAAGATCAAAATGCAGACCTGTTATATGTACTGACCACTCCCACCCAACTCTGCCAACACCAACAGTCTGTCTCCTCTTCTACAGACAGTAGGAGATACAAGACAAAATCTCTAATACATGAGTCCTTGCCTGCCTCTTCAATATCCTTGGGCTAGAGGAAGGGTACGTCATCTTGTTGACCCATGCCTTCTTTGACCACATGTATGTCTCAATTGTCTGAAGTGACTCCTGCCACAGACATTTGTCCACCCACTGTGAAATACTCTCTGCACCTGTGTTATGAATCCATCTTGTACAAGTTGAGCTTTTCTTCCAGGTGAAGGAGAAATCTCATAAAACTCAGAAAACCAAAGAAATTTCCAAGGTTCAAGAAGCCCATGAAGTTAAAACCTGTTTCCCAGGTTGTGAAAGTAATAAAGGGTGGCTGGGGAGAGGAGCCTCTGCAGTTGGGCAAGGAGTCCCAGAACCAACCACTCTACTGTATTTGTGTCAAGGGACCCGAAAGACACCAGGGAGCTGGATTCCTATGCAAACACAAACACATGAGGGTCAGTTTATTCTTTTGGACAGGTCCAAACCCAGATCAAAACCCTGTGTTGTGATGCAGCAGAGGGAATTTGGCCCCGTTTTTAAAGGAAAAAATATGTAAGTGGGTGTTACATGTCTTGGCAAATCAGGATTGGGTAAAAGGATATGAAAACTATTGTTTAAACTTTCGGTGCAAAACCAAATTTTGTATCGACTGGAACATTCCTGATATTTTTCCCATATTCTTCTTAGACCTGGGCCCTGCCATTAGGTACTAAATGGTCTTTCCCTGAGATAAAGTTTTGTTAATCTATGTCTTCACAACTCATGCTGGAGTAGACTTTTAATAGTAGAGCAGCCCTCAGGTTGTCCATGATCATAGATAGAACTCTTTAACCATGTTCTTGCAAATGGCTCTCACTAAACTCACTGGTACAAGTACACTTTGGTAGAGTCACTTATTAATTCCATCCTTGATGACCAGCCATTTACTACCTCCCCAAGAAAAGTCATATAACCTGATATATGTCCAGTGGCTAACTGGGCACCCAAACTTAAGGAAGCTACCCTGGCCTGAATCTTCACAGTCCACTCTGTCCCTGTGTTCAGTTGGCTTCAGCTGATAGCCTGATCTGCCCTACTTGGCTTCCTGAGTTCCCTCTGAAGAGGGAAGGAAGCCAAAGGTTCTGTCATATGCCACTGGTGTGGGTCTCCACAGAGACTTGTTTCTTCAAAACTCAAACCTTCTCTTATACTTTCCAAAGCAGCATTATGATCAATAAATGAAGATGCACTAGAGACTGTGGCCCTTCATCACAGACTTTTCCTCTGCTCCTTCTGAGCTGCCTAAACACAGTGCTTGCTCTCAAATTCTTGTCCCAGAAGCATCTCTAGGGGAAGAAAACTGTTACTGTGGAAATCTGTGTTTGTTTAACTATAATCTCTTCAATCATTTCAAAATGCTAGATATAGATACATATGTATACATAAATGGGTATTTCTGAGTCATGGATTTATAAATATTATATAAATCTATCTAACTTTAGGGTTTTAATGTGTTTTCACATTTTTTAATATACTGGTTCTATCTCTCTCTTGTAAGCTCATGAGATGTCCAAAGGCCAGGAATCTGTCACCTCTTTTCACAATGTCTAGTGTGCCATTCTGAAGACTGAATATTTATTCAATCATGGTCTACAGACAAGAAACCACAAAAGTCAGGCTGTTGGCCTCATAGGCTTGTCATGGGTGACATGGCTCTGAAGAGGACACTGTGATGCTGCTTTTCAATGCTGTGGAGCATAAAACATTGTGGAAGCCGTGAACCGAAACTGACATTGGGGCAGCACTAAGCTAGTATAGGAGAAACTGCAGCATGCACTAAGGCCTACAGGCCACATAAAAGATATGTGCTAGCATGTGCTTTTCTTTAGCCTGCTTCTGAGAGGTGCCCCTCCAAAGGCTAACTGAAATGAGACCCTTATTTTTCCCCCCTTCCCTCCTTCTGTCCTTCCCTCCTTCTGTCCTTCCCTCCTTCTGTCCTTCCCTCCCTCCTTCTGTCCTTCCCTCCCTCCTTCTGTCCTTCCCTTCCTCCTTTCCTTACTTCTTTCCTTCCTTCCTTCCTTCCCTCCTTCCTTCCTTTAATAGGACTTCATAGGCCAGATTGTAGCTGAAAATAATCTTAAACTCTTCAGCATCCTGTCTCCATATCCTGAGTGTTGGATTAAAGTGTGGACCATTGAGCCCAGTTGATATGGTGGGAATGGATCAAAGCCAGGATTCACACATGCTAGGCAAGCAAACACCTGAGATATTTGAGTTAGTTTTTTTTTTCTTTTTTTTTGAAGTCCAAAACACACTTTATATAACAATGCAGTGATTTTCAAATTTTTAGAACAGTTCTCATAAAAAAATAAAATAAAATAAAATGGCAAAAATCACAGAAATGTTGAAATGATTGACTGAACCATGAAGGCCTCCTGAAGTGGCTCAGCCTAACCATCTTAAATGCACAGTCATCTCCAGAAAGCTTCTCACAGACTTCACAGCCTCAGCTCTCCCTTCATAAAAATAATACAAACCATTTAAAATCATTTTAAACAAAGCAAAGAATATAATGAGACTAGAGAGAGGTCACATCCTCAGGGCAGCTTTGTAACACAAAGAACAAAACTGGCAAGATTCAAAACCACACATATATTCTGTATACTTGCATATTTATAAATGGTGAGTCTCCATCACATAAAACTAACAAGCTAGGCCAGAAATGGCCATGCATGCCTGTAAGTCCAACACTCATGAGGCTTTGGCTGGAGGGTCTGAAGTTTGAGGCCACCCTGGGCTATATAGAGAGACACTGTCTCAAAAAAAAAAAATTTAGCCAGCTATATTAATTCACAAGGTGCATCAACTTCACTGAACTTCATATATGTTTATACTTGGAATGAGGCTGAAGAAAAACAGAACTAGCACAGGGCTGTTAATAAAAAAATTTAGCAATATTAATCACTGTGAAATACTATCAAATGAAAACCAACCCCAGATTAACAAAACAAATTTCTGATTAGATAAATAATTTTTTTTAACTAGAAATTTACACTATCAGAAGATTCTGATTAAAATAAAGAGATATATAAAGCTGGAGAAGGAAGTAAACTTGATCCGTCGGTTCTCAGAGTTCAGCTGGTCTGACTGCTAGCCAGGTAAGTCCTTGGGTTCTTAGCGGAGTGTGACCAGCTCTTCTGAAGAGGTAGGGTGAATAGCAACTGTGTTGTCAAAGTCAGCCTTGGTGGCCCCCATCTTCACTGCTACAGCGAAGCCCTGAAGCATTTCATCACACCCAATCCCCTGCATGTGGATCCCAACCACCTTTTTCTCTTCGTTAGCACAAACCATTTTCATCACACATCTTGTCTTCCTTGTGGTCACCGCATGATACATCGGGGTAAAGGCAGTTGAGTAGATTTTCACATTCTCTTTTCCATATTTCTGAATGGCTTCATCTTCAGTGAGCCCCACTGTCCCAATAGGGGGGTGGCTGAAGACCACAGTGGGGATGACCTACTACTGGGAGATCTTTAGCTCTTTCCTGAGGCTCCTGGGTTTATGCAGCAACGCAGGATCCATTTGATTTATTAAGAACTTGAAGTCACATCCATCACAGGAATGGGTACTAACAGATCTGTTTTCAAGCAGGTGAAACAGAAGCCCTATCTTGACTGGGCTTCTGCTCTACAAGAGAAAACTTAGGACTAATTAGCCACAGAAAGCTAAGCTGAGAGCCAAACTACAGGCTACAAACACACTGACCATTGCTGACAGTGTGGTCTTCCCATTTGCTGGCTTCTTTTCCTAACTGGACAAAGTGGGTTTGCTACAGACACCCTAGAGCTTGGACTCTTATGGACCAGTTTCCCTAAGACCAAAGATTCTAAACAAAAGTAAGAAGGACACTGGGAGATGAGACCTTTGGACAGTAGACAAGCCACATGGGGCAGAAACTAAGCAGACTTTCCTGTACCCTGAGCTTTGCCACTAACAAAGCTCACTGCAACACCACTGCAGCCACTCCTGGTTCAGTCTAATGCCTCAGCAAATGGCCATCTGGGATGTCACATACTCAGCAATATTGCCCAGAAATAGAGGCCAGGCTTGCCCATGAGTGCAAGAGAGTCTTGCAAGAATATTCCAAGACTTTGATTGGGGAAAACACACCAACCTACAGCTTTATATAAAAGTACACTGAACTGGGAAGGATAGCTTCTAACTCTCAGGAAGTGGAGGCAGGAGGATCGGGAGTTAGGAATTCAGGTTCATCCTCAGATATATAGTGTGTTCAAGATCAGCCTGGACTATGTGAGACCCTCTTTCAAAACAAGAGATAGAGGATATGTAGTAATATAGATATATGGATGATAGATAGACAGAAAGACACACAGATAGATGATGAATAGATAGATATATGACAAAGATGGGGGTAAGGAAAAAGGAAGGAAGAAAACATGTGATTCTGTGATTCTCTACATGGATGAAATTCCAAATTCCATAAAGTGTACTAAAATTAAATCTAAATTTGAATAGAGAGTCCAGCCCTTGCAGAGTCCCAGCTGGGCTTTTTCTCTGTCATGTGGAAATCTGAAGTCCCAATGACAAACAAACAAAGCAATGGTCAATTCATCCATAAATGAACTGCAAACAGCTGTCACACTGGCTGGGAATAACGCTGAAATTAAGAAGGGCATGGGGGAAAAAACCAAGCTGGCAGAAGAAAATTTTGAACACCACACATAAAGGTACCTTTCACAGCTACATGGGAACAGCTAACTTTCACCTCCCATGGGTAGAAACAGTTCCTCCACCCATCCCATAAGCCCATGGAAAAGACAGTCATCTACTGTCAAGACAGATCGAAAGTGAACGTGACAGTTGGCTGGGGAGGTGGCTAAGCAAGTAAGAGCACGTGATTATAATCATGATGGCGTGAGTTCAGATCACCACTCTCCAGGTAAAAACTGAGCATGCTCCACCAGTGCTAAGCAGGTCTAGAGACAAGAAGGTTGCTAGCCAGACAGCCTAAGTTAAAATTAGTGAGAGACCTTGTCTAGAGAAAATAAAGCAGAGAGTAACCGTACAGGACACCTGAAGTTTTCTCCTTACCACATTTGCACAGAGCAGTAAGCATGCATGCACACACACATAGTGTGGTATTTTTATATTGATTTATGTTAAAGTTACAAGTGGTTATGTGTTGTCTGATATGGGAGTTAGGAACTGAATTTGAATAAACTAAAAGAATAGCAAGCACTCTTTAACTATAGGAGCCATTTCTCCAACACCCCTAATCCCCTGCACCATAAAGCTGAAAAACAAATGAAAATAAAGTAGGTTTGTCAGCAAGTGTGAATCTGTCTGATGGTCTCATGGTGAAATACTATAGTTGCTGTTCAATCCAGAAAAGTGCTGTATAACTCTTTATGAGAGAAATTTATAGCTTTTCCAAGTAACAAGTGAAAAATACTAACACCTGCTGAATGTTTACTTATGCTGACCTTCAAAGCCTTGTCTACTCTAAGCAAACCATGAAAAAGTAGAAGAGCCAACACATCCCAGTATGCTCATTCACTCTTTGAGTCAGTCATATTCAACCTGCACCTCAGAGGCTACGTGTACCCTGGGACAGCCCAACAAAATTTCTAATTTACTTCAAACATTGTGAGATGTGTGTGGGGGGACTTATTATAGTGTCAAAAGATTGGAAATGGCTGCAGAGTTCTATGGATGCATGAGTGATGAGTGTCATCAAATCATGAAAATGTTATTTTCTGTTGCTTATAATTTTGCCCCATGGGACAAAAAAGAAACATCTCCTATCCTGTGTTGTTTTGTCAGCTTGACATAGCCTAAAGTCACCTGAGGAGAGAGATTCAGATGGAGGGATTGCTCAGTTCACAATGACCAACAAACATATTTCTTGGGAATTGTCTTGGCTACTAATTGATGTATGATACCCAGGCCACTGTGGGTGGAATCATTCCCTTGGCAAGTCATCTTGAGCTTTATAAGAAAACTAGCTAAGCATAAATAAGCACACAATTATGCCAATAAATAGCATTCTCCAAACCCCCATGGTTTCTGCCTCAAGTCCTTGAGTTCTTGTACCGACTTTTCTCAGTGATGGACTGTGACATAGATGTGAAAGATGAGATAAGCCCTTTCTTCTTCTGAGTTTCATCAGTGTTTTATAAAAAAATGAAGAAACTAGAACATCTAGGTTAAAACACATACAAGGATTGATTGGAACTTCCTGATCCTGGATAGTTGAAAATTTTCCCATTTAGAGACAAATGCTCCCAAGTTCTCCTTCACTACCCCAGTACCTACTCACTGCCCACCTCTGTGTCAATATTTTTGTGATTACCAAGTAAAATCTTTGAAATGTAACAACAGAGCACTGGCTTCCACAACTCCAAAGTCAAGCATATCATCACATAGCATCTAAGGCCTGCAGCAGAACTTTCTCAGTCTGTAAGCTGTATACCTATGCCTGGCACTTCTACCAGCATAGTTAAAATTCTTCCCCTTATGATTTGACATTGCTCTATTACTATAAAAATTATGAAACTGTTTCCATATTGAAACATGTTATTTGAGGCGCACTGAATCCATGTTCCTGAGTCATGATCACTCTTGTTTTGCTCAATAATAAACTGCCTCTTGCTCCTTTGGAGGTGAGATCTAAGTTTTGCATTGATAATACATAAGAAGAGATGTTATAGCTTCCTTTACGGTCACATAACAAATCCTACAAACTCTCTAAAAGTGTGCTCAAGTTTGCATCGAGTTTATCATTTTGTGCTTGAGTTGCTCACACTATACAATTAAAAGATTGTCTCTTGGTACTTTTATTAATATCTGAGTAGCCCAATACTAAGGAGAGGTATTAGTGTATGCTCTTAAGGCAGCTTAGCGATTCCCTTCCATGTTTTATATCAGTTCTTTTTCTCATTGACAGAATCTATTTGTTCTCAACAATCTCTAGGTGTCATTACTCAGGAATGAAAGCAGACTGGTGATGATGTTGAGTTTGTTTATAATGCTGATAGTGCTTTAAGGAATATTAAAATTGGGATGTGTTTGTATACCAGATGTGTCCAATGCTTTGTATATGTGAATGTATGTGAGTAAATGTGGTGCATGAGCATTGCAAATGTGTGTACCTATGCATGCACACAGAAGACCGGTAGGGTACCAAGTACCCTCTTCTGTCATTCTCTACCTTATTCCTTTGAGGGGTCTCTCCCTGAACTGGAGCTCATGTTTTGTTTGTCCAGTTGGGCTGGCAGCCAGTAATCCTCAGAAATCATCTTCCCTCCAATGCTTGGTTATAGACAGGTATAGAGATGCATACAGCTCATTATGTAGGTAATCAGATTCAAACTCACATCCTCAGTCTTGTGCCATAAACTCTCTTAACTGCTGAACAGTCTTAGCAGCCTGCCCCAACCTTATGACATTGTTAACATGATGTGTTAACCCTCAACAACTGCACAATCAACACACACACACATACACACACATGTAATAATCTCATACAGTTTTAAGTATGTTCATGATTGTGTGTTGGCCTGAACACCTACCTATCCTCAAACACATGTGCAAAGGCTATGGGTCAAACATGGAACGCACTCATTTTCTGACCTTGGTAACTGGTATATAAATCCCAATTCAATTCACTATACAAGATTCATCACAGCCCTTTAGAGTGTCCAACTGAGGGTCGGAGTCTATGCCAAGGGACTATACCAGGAGCAAAACACATTATAATATTCCCATAGCAGGCCTGGGCATCCTAGACAAGTACTCCCAACCAGCATGGTACCAGTGGGTATCCTGGGATAGGGAGGGATCTTCCAGTTATTTCCCACTGCCTTTTCTGCAATTCAGCTTCTGACCTATCGTTGAAGGTAGATAAAGCAAGAGTTGTCAGCATCTAACCCAGTCCTACATTCTAAGACTGGGGAACCAGAAACTTCTCAACTTCTCTCTCTCTCTCTCTCTCTCTCTCTCTCTCTCTCTCTCTCTCTCTCTCTCTTCCTCCCCCCTCTTGCCTCCCCCTCTCCTCAGTCTGTTCTAAATTTTCCAGACTGCTTTTTCTGCTTTCACCTCCTAAGTGTCTGAGATTGCAGCCATGCAACATCATCCAGTGCTGTTGACAGAGCCTACCCTATCTCTTCAAACAGTTTCAAGTTTCAATCCTCTTATCCATAAAAGGGGATGACTTGATGTCCTGAGAACATTTGGACGTGGCAGCCACGCAGTTGCTGTCATCGCTCTGCTGTCAGTCAGAAATCCCCTTGCTCAAACCCAGGGAAAGTCATGAAGGTTGATTACCAAAACCAGTTCCAGTAAAGTCTTCATGACCAAGTTTGTACCAGTAAATTTCCAATCTGTCAGTCGTTCCAAAGCTGTGACCCAGAGGAACCAAGTTTCCAGGCAGAAAATGAATGTAAACAGAGCTCACATCTGCCTGTGTGTGGCCTCCTCAGACACAAACAGATTACTCAACCAGAGCAAACACAAGAGGTGCCAGTGTCAACTTCAAATGGTGACATGGCCAATTATGACTTGGCTTGCCTTCTTGAATCTGAAATGTCACTTGTGCTGGGGAACTGCTCTGTCTGTAAAAGCCCCATGAGAAAGAAGTCACATTCTTGAGACTTTCATTCCCATAGATGTCAAGTACAGAAAGCTAAAGGAGCAGCCTGCTTACCATGCTGAAACCTCAAATGAGAAAGCAGAGATCATCAAAATAAAAAAGTCTGAGAGAAAACCAGAATGCTATGTAAAACTGTGGTAACTATGGTCCATTCTGATGACTGTTTGTCCTAGGAATAACCAGTTTCTATTTTTCAAAAGAAGCTAAAAAGCTAGATGCTTGCTGACCTGGCAACTACTGGGCTGGGGAGACAGCTCCATCTGTAAAGTGCTTGCTGTGTAGGTGTGAAAACCTAAGCTTCATTTCCAGAAACCACATAAGAAGGAGCATACACTTGTAATCCCAGGACTGGGGAGGCAGAGACAGGAGGACCCCCTGGGGGCTCATTGGCCCATTAGCCTAGCCCGCTTGGCTAGTTCCAGGCCATAAAGAGAGCCAATCTCAAAATAAGTTGTACTGCACCAAGCAGCCATACAGAAGGTGTTCTCTGGTCTCCATACAAAGATGCCCTCAGACATGTGCAGCTATTCACAAGCAAACAGACGCACATGTGCACACACATACACATACATGCATAAATACACATTCACATACATATGTACACACGCACAGACACACAGACATTGTATTAGGTTTCTGGCCAGCCTTTCCGGCCTATCCTCAATGTTCTGCCCTGCAGATCTGCAGTTTCGCAGTCCCACAGAGTCACAGAATCATACAAATGCTTACATTAGTTTTATGCTGATTGACTTAGGGTCCAGGCATATAACTTGCTAAATCAATCCTTCACCTGAACTTAACCCATCTTGTTTAGCCATGCGTCTCAGTACCTTTTCTCAGAGCAGCATATTAGCTTCTTTCCTCTGTGTCTGCTGCCGGCTCATTGTTGGTCTCCATTGCATCACCGTGGTGTCTGTTCTCACTGGCGATTTGGTGGCATCTGCCTCTGCTCTGAGATGTTCCCGAGTTTTCTTAGCCTGGTAGCCCCACCCACACTTCCTGTCTGCCTTTAGCCGATCAGCTTTTATTAAACCCATAGAAGGGACAAATATTTACAATGACAGGAAACAGTAGCAACATAACATAATCCCACTCCACACAAACACATGCAGAGCTGCAAAGTCTGAAGCAAACCCAGCGGCCAAGGTCCTCCATAGGTCAAATTCTACAGGAGAGCTTAGGTTCCCCGGTTTCTATGGAAGCCACGGAGCATAGAAACCTGAGAACCAGTTCTGCATGTAGCACATCAAGTGAAGAACGAACTAAAAACCATTTATGGTCAGCTTCCTCCAGACTCAAAGCAAAACAGACCTGTACCTGTCATCAAGAACACACCGAAGACAGCTCAGTGACACGTGGGACACTCAACCCCCGGCTTCTGCGTCACACCATAGCTCAACTCTTCCTTCCTCTCACGACTGAAAAGTTTTAGTAGTAATTTTACCTCCAAGGAACTGCTGTTTGAATCAGATGGAATCACAGGAGGAGAGCGCTGAGCAGGCGCTCATAAATAAGGCTTTGTTGTGGTAAAGATTATGGGTAACCAGGAAACAAAAAACTTAGAGCATAAATTCTCTAGACATTAACATGGAGCTGCAGATCAGCAGTCTACTTAGAGCTCAGCTGGTGCACACAGCAGACATACTCTTGCTTCCCACTGGACTTTCCACGTTATCATTAAACTCTCAGCTCACTAAGTGATCTCCCTGCTATTGGTCTCATCAATATATCCAAAATTAACCAACAGGCTAGTGTCACTTTTGCTGGTCATGACTGATGAGCTTGAGGTGACTGTGTTCTAGTTTATTGATAGAGAGGAAAGAGAAACACTAACCATTTTTCTCTATTACATAAAATAAATAATAATTTATATCCAAGACAACCCAAAGGATTAATTTTATTTTTTGAAATCTAATATATGAAACAATCTGTACTAATAAAGTATTTATTCATGTGTGCATGTGTGTGCCTGAGTGTGCATATTTATACTATGAGTATGCAGGTGCCCATGGGTGTTAGAAGAACTGGATCCCTGCAAATTGGGCTTGCAGACAGTTGTGAGCCTCCCTATGGGACTGGAAACCAAACCCGGTCCTCTGCCTTAGTAGTGAGTGGCTCTTAGCCACTGATTCATCTCTCCAGGCAGGACATGACTTGCACTTTTTATTTGTTGTATAAAATTACCTTCTTTGCGATAGTTCTGAGACTAACATGCTTCATAACCACTAGTGATATGTTTGAAGTTTGGGAGGAATGAATGACAGATGACTGAAGCAGATAAAGTTGTCCCGAAGCCACTGTTTGGAGAAATGGGGCTCATGTCCATCAGTAATGTCAAGGTTAAACTTGCAAAAATCCAACACCACCATGCAGGAAAGCAACATATAATGTTTACAACCCACAGTAAACAAGAATATAAACATGATGGAAGGCTTTAGAGACATGTAGCGGTTTTTATTTTACTTTTTAAATTATAAGTTTTGTAAACATACCTGCCACTGCCCCCCTTCTCAGTCAGCTCCCAGCTCCCCGGCCCAGTCCTTCCCCCATCCACTCCTCAGAGAGGGTAAGGACTCCCAGAGTGAGTCAACGCAGTCTGGCATATCCACTTGAAGTAGGACCAAGTCCCTCCCCCAGGATCAAGGCTGAGTAAGGTGCGCCTCTGTGGGGATCGGGCTCCAAAAAGCAGTTCATGAACTAGAAATAAATTCTGGTCGCACTGCCAGAAGCCCCACGAAACTACCCATGCCATACAACTGTCATCCATATTCAGAGGCCTATTTCAATCCTATGAAGGTTCCCCAGCTGTCAGTTTAGAATCAGTGAGCTCCAAATACCTCAGGTCAGCTGTCTCTATGTGTTTCCTCATCATTATCTTGACCCCTTTGTTCATATAATCTCTCTTCCCTCTCTTTGACTGGACTGGGTGCTTGACCCAGTGCTTAGCTGTGGATCTCTGCCTTTGCTTCCCTCAGTTGCTGCATGAAGGTTCTGTGATGACCCAGGGCTGCTGCCTTCAGTTCTACACTATGTTTCCTCTTGCTGCTGACTTCTTTCCCTGATCTCCAGGGCCCTTCCAGGCTTGCCAAGGCCCACATTGAGGTCAGCCTTTCAACAGGCAGTTAAATACACAGTGTGACCACCTCACCAGGCCAGAAACAGCCATGGAAAAAGTCTTGCTTCCCTTCTCAGTCACTTGTCATTGCATTTTTTTCACAAGCTTTCTTTTGTTTAAAGACTCCATGTTCACTTGAATTAGCCACTGACTCAACTTATTCTGGCCCATTAGGATATTCGGTGAATATGAATGGCAATTTGCAGTGGCCATTTCTACCTCCCCATGTGGGTTCCTTATTATAACTTTAAAAAGCAGAACTTAAAAAAAATAAAAGAAGTAGAAGTAATTAAAGTCTTCCAGGATTGCCTTAAATCATCTCCTCTCTTTAATTACCTTTGATTGATTTGCCAGATAGGGTCAATTTGTCTTTGATCATATGCACTGCCTTACCAGGTTTATTTTACTGATATTATGTATGTGTTTCTTCACTTCTTCAAGAGAGAAGACAGGTATTCTCAGCATCTGAAAACACCTAGCAGAATGCCCCAGACTTAGAACACATCCCAGAAGTTACTTGTAAGATTAAGTTATAGTTCAAATCTGTGTCTGGTCATTATTTCAAAACCACACAGCAACTCACAATTCTCCTTTTTGCTCTTGGGGAAGAAAGAAAAGGGATTCATTAATATGCCTGGAAAATTAAAAAGGCCCAGTTGAATTTTTCTTGCCCTTTTTGTTTGTTCCATAACAGGGACACGGAGCTAGGTAGAAATTGCATCTGTATGTGCTGGCAGGTCTATCAAGAATCCTATTGAAAGTATTAAAATGGGAGCTTCTAAGAGTGGGATGCATGCATTTCCATCAAAGGTAATGGAGACAGAGAATAACCTGTGAAGTCAGAGGACCTGTCTGTCTGTCCAAGGAGACTAATCAATCAAAACAATTATTTATCTAATCCACCCCATAGAACTCTGGAGCTTTGCTCTTCATGTTCATTTGGACTATGTCTGTATTTGCTGGTGAATCACAGGGCTCCATGAATGGTCCCATGCTTCCTGGGAATTCAAGTTCTGTCCCAAACCATACAATATGGTACCTAGGACACAGACTCCAAGGCACCAGAATTAACTTGCAAGCTTCTAAGTGTCTCTTCAGATTGTAAGAGTGAGGTTTAAGGTCATTTTGTAGGCTTGGCTTTATAGAATGAAGAATATTTATTCCCTAGTAAATTCTACACTTACAACTGAATATTCAAGAGCAAGCTAAGGAGTAGTCCCTTAACTATGGCCCACGAACTTCTTAAGCCACTTACTAATCTTTAGTAAGATTGTTTTGCAGAAGATTGAACTATTTGTTGAAACATGCTAGTTTGAGTATTTATTTATTGTGGGTGCATCGGGGGGTATATGTGTGTGTGTCTGTGGGTGTGTTGGTATATTTGCACATGTGTATGAGGGTGTTTCCACTAGAGTCTGAGTGGAAGCCATAGAGGGTGCCACGTGTCCTGCTCTGTCACACTACATAGCTCCTTAAGACATGATCTCTCCTTCATCCTTGAGTGAAGCCAGCAGCCAGCTTGCTCTGTGATCCTTCTGTCTTTCCTGCCCACAGTACTGGGTTACAGGAACATACGGCCAGGCACAGTTTTTTTGTTTTTTGGGTAGGTGCTCAAGATTTGAACCCAGTACCTCATGTTTGAGCAACAAGAGCTCCTGCCCATTGAACCATCTTGTCAGTCCCACTTCTACTAAATCAAACAACAGAGAGAACCACCCCAGATGAAAATACTTCAAACCAATTAGGTGTCATATGAGAGAAACTTGCTGTGTTGTCAAACATTTCACAATACACTGTCATCAGCACCAACAAGGTTTTCTCTTAATCAGTAAGCTGTGAAAGGGCTGTGGAATGTCTGTCTCCTACACTGCAGCCCAGGGGCTTATGAGATGAGGAACATATATAGCCAGAGCACTAAAGAAAAGAGTTCACTGTCCAGTGACATCATGTTCAGTGGGCTCAGCATGGTGGGAAGGAAGGAAGCCTGATCATATCAAAATAGGTCCATGAAGTAATGGCTCAAAAAAAAAAATAGCTAGTTGTGATTGTGTGTGCCTATGATCCAGAATTAGAGAAGCAGAGGTATGGTCAGCTGGGCAACCTCATTTCAAAAAATAATAACAATTATTATTATTTTTAAATGGAAAGTAGCTCAAATGAGACAGGAACATTTAAAATGAGGAAATAAATATTACCATAAATATTCAGAGACAGTATGAGAAATCAACTTTAAAATAACTATATACTAACCAAGTGCCTATGTGGGCAGGAAACTGGCAGGCCAATGGTGAAAAATGTGTTGAAATGCAAAAAGAATACCCTATGGGAAGTAGGTTGGTTACTTTTCATACCTGACAGGAGGAATTTAAAAAGAAATTTTTCTTTTGGTTCACTTTTATAGAAAATTTCAGTCCACTATGGCAGGGAAGGCATAGCAGGGCCGCTGGGTCACAGTGGTTAAAAAGAAAACACTGCAGAGAGAGCTGTTGAGCAGGCTGCCAAGCACTGGGAGTCTGTAACCTTTACAGGTCCATCCTGTTGACCACTTCCACCAGCTAGGCTCCACCTCGCAAAGGTCCAGCACTCCCTTCACTAGCCAGTTATTGGACAAACCTGAATGTGAAATGGGAGAGCCTGTGTGGACTTGGTAGATTCAGCTAAGAGTTCTAAGATATGTCCTTTTCCTTCAATAGTCCTACCCAGCTTTAGCAAATAAAGACTATGACTATGACCTGACAAGGTGGAAATATGTCTCTGGGGATGCTGTGGCATCAGGCATCATTTCTACCAGTCATTTTGAAAGTCTCAATGCAAGGAGCTTAACGCAAAGGTAGGAGCTATGATATAATTGGGTGGCATACCATAAATGATGCTGAACTGGTCCTTGTCATTTTGTTTATCAAAGGTGGTTATCAGATAAAAGGGCCAAATGTAGTATCAACAACAAAATAGTATTTTCTCATTTATTAGCTTTAATGATTTGTTACATACCTCTAGTTTCAGGTACCTTTGGAGCCTTTGGAAGAAGACACCATGATCTCTGTCTGTGCGGAAGCTGGATTCTAGTTAAATAAAAACTAAAAGGAAGCCGGCAGCTCCCTTAACACAATCGCACACAGATGCTCCAAGGTTAGCAAAGGCATCTATCTATCACTCCTTCGCCAGCCTTGAAGTGCTGGAAATTCGTTTTATTAATAGAGCTGTCAGATTTCTTTACAGTGTCAAACAGATGATGAGGAAATCGCGATACAGCGCTTAGTGGCTGTATTGTAGACTCCACAAGCACAGAGATCAGGTTCTGAAACACTGCAGGCCTTTATAGGGTGACCATAGAGAGCACAGGGAATCTTGCTCTTTTGTAATTTTCATAAAGACTTTATAAATTCCAGAAGTAATATATGTAAACATGTCTAGTTATGCAGGGACAATGCTATGGGGTTGTAATAACACCACAGTTGAAGACCTCGGGTACATGACTTAATCTACACATGCACTAAAACTAGTCTTCTGAGTCACTCATCCCTTGGCTCTTGCTGAAAGCCCTTGAAAAAGAGGCTCTCAGCCTAATTCTTCCCAGAAGCCTCTGGGGCATGTGGAACCACAGACCCACCCTCAAGTTTCCCCTTATGTGCTCTAACTCCTGTGACATCCCAGAAAAGAGTGGCACAGAGACTGAGTAGCATCTTTCCAGGTGGATAAAAGGTAGCAACGTCAAGGACACAGGTGTAAAAGGTGGTTTTCAAGAGAAACAGAAATGAGCAACAGGGAGAGAGAATGCAGATCAGAAATTGGTGTGGTGGATATAAAGCCACCATTAAGTTTTAATGTAGGAATTAAATAATTTCAAGTTGCTTCATAGGAACCCAGTTAACAGTGTTTTCTTCAGACAGTCTTAATTCTGGAAGGCACCATACAGAAAGTAACAAGATCAAGAACTGATTTTACTGTTCCAAGCTGAATTTTGAAGAAGAAGGAAATGAATAGTAGAGTAGGGCACTGGTTGGAAACTGATGTTTCTATAGAGTGTTGATTAATAACTCTGAGTCAACGTGACTGAAGATCTGTACAAGTTTCAGAAAGGTTTTATCCTTTTCAATAACATTTATCAATGTCAACTGCAATAGGAGAATCCTGGCCCGAAAGAAGCTTATATAAGTACAGCTGGAGGACTTTAGTTAGTCACAAGGTAAAGTGATTGCAGCTTGATGTGATTCACAAATGGCATGGGACTCGCGGCTGTGCTACTAAGATGTGTGGGAAGAGAGTAGGGGGGCAGACTTAGCAATGTCAAATTCATTTGATGCCTTTGTGTTGAAAAGAAAGAGGTCCATAGCCAGCTGATGTGACCACACAATGTCAGCATTTGCAAGGCAGAGGTAGGAGGGCCACAAGTCCAATGACTGAGGATATAACTCAATGGCAGAATGCAAACCTATGATGGGTAAAGGTCCTGGCTTTGATCTTTGCAACAACAACAATAAAAAAAGGCAGATATTCTGGAGGTAAAGTACTTACTGTACAAGAATGAGGACTGAGTTCAGATCCCTAAAGCCATGTAAAATTCAAACTCAGTAGCCTACATGTCAATTCTAGCTCCCTTATTTGAGGTAGAGGGAAAAGACAGGGAACCTCCAGAGGTTCCACGGTGGTTTGAAAGAATATAGCCGCATAGGCTCATAGGGAGTTGCACTATTAGGAGGTGTGGCTTTGTTAGAGTAGGCGTGGCCTTGTTGGAAGAAGTTGTCACTGAGCATGGACTTTGAGGTTTCATGTGGACAAGACATGCCTGCCCAGTGTCTTGTTCTTCCTGCTGCCTGCCAATGTGATGTAATACTGTGTCTGCCTATATGCTACATACTTCCTGCCATGATGAAAACAGACTAAACCTCTGAACTGTAGGCCAGCCCTAATTAAATCTTATCCTTTATAAGAGTTGTTGTGGTCATAGTATACTTCACAGGGATAAAATCCCTGACTAGAACAGGCTCTCAGGTGAGTAACATAGCATACTTGGTAGTAATGAGACCCCATCTCAAACAAGGTAAGACAGGGACTGATACCCAAGGTTGTCCTCTAACCTCCAAATGTATATTATGGTGTGTGAATTCCTGTCTTTACACATATGAACACACAGATACATAAATACACAATATAAGCATTCACACACATGTACCATAGACATATGCATACACACTACACACACAAACAAAATAGACACATGCATGAACACTAACATACACCACACACATATACAAACCATAGATATACATATACATCATAGACAATACACACACATACTCACATAGTCCATGCACATATACATGTATCACACACACACACACAAGCACGCACACAGCATATGGCTTGGTGGGCTGCTGCTGGCCGTCTACTGTCTCCCTCTCCAGACACCATTCTATAGTTCACAACCCCACAGCTGTGTAGAGCCTCCAAAGTAAACCCCTCCTCCTCTCCATTGCCCAGATCCTAGCTCAAACATCTTCCTCTGAAGTATTTTTAAAGAGAGACTGTGAAAAGAGATAATTTCAAAGATGAAAAGAATAGCAATTAATCTAGGAAATAAATAATAAAAAAAGGACTGAAAGAAATCGCAATAAAGGCAAAGCTTGAATGAAACTTCAAAGACCTTGAGGAAGTATTTTGTAATCCAGGCATAAGACAGACAGATCCCTGAGGCAGACCATCCTTGCATGCTTGGTGAGCTCCAGGCCAAGTGAGAGACTCCCCCTCAAAACACAGAATGTAATGGATGACCCTGAGGAATGACACCTAGAGGTGACCACTTCTCCACATGTGTACATCCATGTGAACCCACAGGAATAGTTGCATATAAACTCACAGAGACACAAAGAACTATATGAAAGGGATTCCATTAGGCAAAGTGGGAGCCAATAGAACTCTTTCTGGATATTCTATAATTCCATGCTTAAGGAGTTATAAAAGACCACTGTAAATCAGAGGAATGCTCTGCTATCAAGCCCTCCATAATCTAGCAGCAGAGGCAGCTATGTATGTAACTGCGGTGCTAAACACCTGCACAATCATTTAATGGATGCTAATAAGTTTAGAATAAACCCATGCAAGAGAAGATAGCCACCTCATTTTTAATCCTCACCCATAAGAACGGCAGCCTGAGCCATCAGATAATTCACCACCTATGCTTATTCTCTTGTATTTAAATAGTTCACTCTAGTAGCACTATTAAAAACATATTTACTCATAAGTTCCCTGTAAAGTCTGTCTACTCTTGGCCATAGTTTCATAAACTTTTTCCATGTATAATTTTTCTCTATGAGAAATCTTTATGTGACCCTACTTTTCATATAGACATGATGGTAGGCAAATGACTAGCATTATATATATGCAATAGTAATACAAAACAAACATTTGTCAATAAGTCATGGTGATGTTTATCCTAAATAAATTTCTTAGTTACACATATGAGTTTTGCTATTTATTAAAACTAATGCAACTTTGCATACTAATGAGAAGGTGCATTATTTTTATATAGAGAATAAAATCTTGACTGAATATTTAATACAGAGAAGCAGAGAACCTTCAGCGTTTTTCAGATTTGATTGACAACTTGATTTTCTAACTGTCAATACTGATAGAACTGCTTCACATAAATTCATAGTACAAAATAGCAGAAGCATGTTTAGGACCATCTAAGAAACTGTTGGAAGCTCTGTCCTAATTTAGAGCCAAAATTCATTTAATGAATTTTTTATGAAATGCAAGTTGTGACTTGAGCAGCAGTATTTAAAATCAAACATTTTAACACAATACAACCCCAAACAAGACAATTTAATACTTGCATACCAGATGAACAATATTAAGAGAATATTGTCGTTTTTTTTTCCTGTAATATCACAAAGTTTATATGTCCAGTAAAAACACTGCATTACTAAGATAGCCTCAGATGTGAGCTGATGTGTTGGGCAGCCTTCATTGGCACTGTGTGTCATGCTGTTCACAGTTCAGTGTCCATGCTGTTTGCCCAGAACCAAGGAAGACTACAGTGAACTCCTAGGAGACAACACGGATGAGTACTGTGAAACACCTCAGATTCATTACATTTTAGTTTCAACTAGTTTTGGTCATTTATTACACATTCTGAAAGATTTTTACTGTCACCAAATTTCTCATAACTCTACATTTACTCAACTGGTATGGGGACAGGGATGGGAATCAGGAGAAGGATGGCAATAGAAACATGGCCTTCAGTTAGACAAGGTGAGTTCCATGGAGGCCTCTGCACATCTGTCATTCACATCTCAGAGCTTTTTAAGCGAGAGTCACGGTTCGTGCCTCTTATTGATCCTACACAGATTCACTGTCCATGATCCTACACAAATTCACTGCCCAGAAGACCTGGTTTATCTCCATTGTCCCAACATAATTTCTAATACCACTCCCTTGACTCACAAGAGCATCCACCTTGAATGAGAAATTACATGCCCCCCACCTTCTGAATGTTTTATGTTCTAGTTTGTGTAATACAACAAAGATGCTTTAAAAGTACTGAGTAATTTTAATTGAACAAGACACCTTATTGATGATCTTAACATTGCTTAAGTACCTTTAATACAAATTAGATTAAACTCACCACCTGAACAAAACATTAGGCTCTCTGAAAATGAGGTGAAAAGAAAACTCCTCAGACAAAAGAAATAAGAAAACTTAAATTTTTATAAGATTTGTTTCATTAGTAGTGCCACAAGTCACAGGCAAAGGTTAGAGGCTGGCTTTGGGGACCCTTTTCTTCTTGCACTACAGGTTCTGTGACTGAATCCGGCATCAGGCCTGCAGAGCAAGCATCTTTACCCACTGACCCATCATGCTCACCCAGGAAATTTTTATACTGATGAATGGTTATGATGTCAGCATTCTAACTAGAATATAGGGCACATTCATATTCCTGTTTATTCATCTGCCCATTGACTCACCTAACAACAACAATAGAAGTACAAATTGGCCCAAGGAACAGCATATTGTGTAGGTAATAAAATAGGAAGTGGAAATATCAGGCTGGATGTTCTTATGTCAACATTCCTTTTTGTTGTTAACAATAGAAATTGAAGTGGAAGGGAAATCAGAGCCAATAGCTTTTCCATGGTATTTTACATATTATTGTTAGCAAACATGATGGACTATAACCATCTTAACTGAAATGGTTTGTCCCTCGGTGGCTTTGTTCATTCAGGTTATGCATTTTTTCTTACTGCTTCTCCTGCCTGGGGATTTATAGTTTAACAGACTGTAATAGGCCAGATAAAGCCATTCATCATGCAGGCTTAATATAGGATAGAAAATTTAACTTGGTGAGCATGATATATAAATATTGGTCTTTTTGGGAACACACAGAGCATACTTAACTGAGTACAAAATGTATTCTATATACTATGTCTGGCAGATTTCTCAGGTCTTACAGAGAAGGATAGAAACTTTCAGAAGCTTGAGGGATTCCTGGTGTGTGTGCTAGCCTTTCCAGCCTTTGGTCTCTTCGGGCATTTTTATACCAACACATTCTACATTTATATCAATGTGTATATTTCTATGCCTGTCATCTGCATTTCACAGGCAATGGATACGAGCATCTACCAGTGTTGTACAGCATAATCTACCCAGCAGACCAACTGCCATCTTTATGAGACCAACTGTGTCTATTTGCAAAAGATTATCACAACTGCTTTCTGATCATTGGGCAAGAAGGTGAGGGCAGAGAGGGACTATGGACCCTCACTAGTATCCAGTCATGCCTCCCAGTCAATTGTACACAAATCTACCATAACAGCACACGACATTCAGGTCTTAGGGAGGGGCTAGAGCATAAGAGCTAAGACAAAAGGAGTCCCTCTGCACAGCCACAGGGGAGCCTTCATCTGTGCTGGGCAGACTTTTCCTGTGGCTGCATTAATGTCACCCTTCTTCCTGCTGGAACTTCCTGACTCATGTTATGTAAATAAAATTGATGAATTCATTGGTCACCCAAGACAAACTTAGGTAGAAGCAAACTTTAGTTTATCACTGGGGTCTTATGGGTAGGGGGGGGTCAGAGTTTATTTCTCTAATAGTCACTTAGAAATCCCAGAGTTGGGTCCACCTTGGTGGATTGATTCACAATGATGTTTCAAATGTCTTTGAACACAGTGGTGCTGATAAAGGTGGTATTATAGGACTTTTAATGCCCTGTCTAGACAGCTTGTTCACAGACTGCCAGCTGCAGCATATGTCAAGAGTATGTCAGATAGTGAATGTGGCAATCACCACAGGCGCTGACTGAGGCTATGCATCAGATGCTCAAGGAAGAGAAATTATTTTCAGGATGATTGGTCAAAGGCAATGTCTTGAGTTCTTAGCCAATGATTCCAGCATGCAGAGTGAAGCTGAGATTTAGAATGAGAAATCTGGAAATGCTGCCTCATGTCTTCATTTAGTTACAAACCATGCTGAGAGAACTCAGTGCAGCTAGTCCATTCATATAATTTAAGATATCACAGGCAGTAGGTAGGAAGATGGCTCAGTCAGTGATATGTTTGTCACACAACCATAAGAACCTGACTCCAGATCCCCAGGACCTACATGAAAGCCAATCCTGGGAGCATGTGCCTGTAATCCCAATGACAGAAGGTAAAGGCAAGAGCATCCCTGGGGCTTTCTGGTCAGGGAGTCTGCTGGATCAGTGTTCTCCAGGTTCAGTGGGAGGCCCTGACTCAAGGAGGAAGATGGAAAGTGATACAGGAAGATGCCTAACATGAATCTCTGGCCTCCACATGTATGCATATACATATACACACATGTGCAAATACACATAGAGAAAATAAATATCCTCAAATAGAACACCTTAAAGAAATAAAAAAGTTTACATAAAATGGAGGGAGTATATACACAAATGCTATAAGCCTCAGCAAGTGTAGGAGTTTTTCATGTCTTTGTTGATATTGGAAGGTTTTATCAAAGTAATGTAGAAGCTGTCTGTATGCTCATCTCAGAGAAGATGATTTAAACTGAAAGACTGAGGCTCTGGGTTGCCTCAGAATGCTGAGCTCTGTGTCTTTTTGATGCACATTTCAAAATATCTCCAGTTATCAGAGTGCCTTCAGTCCCACACATTTCACAGTGCTAGCATCTGACCATCTTACAGGTAAACACTGAAGGCTGAGGAAGCAACCACCCCATGTTTTCCACGAGTTCATAGCCATCTGGCTGAGAGTAGCAGACCTGCATACAGGTGGAGACTATATGAATTCTTAGTTTTAAGCTTGCCCAATGGCTTTGGCTGTCTGCAGCCATATATACTTGTGGTGGAATGTTCTCTGTATGATGGAAATAAAGTAACTGATTTGGCCTATGTAGAGCACCGTAGGAATGGGTGGAGTATCAGAGGAAGAGACAAGCAGAAGTAGGGTCAGTCCCATCCGTCCCCCGAAGAAGCAGCATGTAGGAATCAAGGTGAGCCACGGGCTGAGCCACGTGGTGGGCAGATTAATGGAAATGGGTTGATTTAAGATGAAAGAGCTAGCTAGTAATGTGCTTGAGACATGGGCCAAACAGTATGAAGTAATATAAGCATCTGATTCATTTCTTTGGGGGACAAAGCCGCCGCGCAGACCAGGTTCCAAATAACCACCGCGGGCCAGGTACAACACCCCCCCATCACAAAGGGGCCGGGAAACTTACTGCAAAATGTACTGGATGAGGAAGCGATATGCAAAATTATGGTAATGACTCTTCCCTTCTAGACCTCAGAATCCAGACTCTGAGAGATGTAAGTGCAGAGGAACAATGAGGCAGAATTCTAGGGAGACTGAAGCAGGAAGTGTAGCTCAGATGTTGAGAAGGTGGTCACTAAGAAGGACACTGGACAATTTAGAAAAACAGTGGGACTGAACAGTGGACAGGATTCCGGGGACCAGAAGGCAGCATCCGATAGGGTTGGCAGGAAAACCAAACTAAGAAGTTTGTACAAGTTTTAGAATGCTAAATTATAACAAATAGAGATGTGGGTCTGGGGACTCCCTGTTCTATATGAAATGCTAGTTCAACCCTCAATGCCATAAGATCAAGAACAATAAAGTAATGAAATGAAGGCTAAGGTTTAGATCATGGGGCAGATGTCCTGAATAACCAGGGTAGTAGGACATGTGGTCACCATGGGGTAAAGAAAAGAGATGGGTAGAGAAGTGCCAGTCAGTGTTGTCTGTAGGTTTGCTGGTGTGAGTGTGTGTGTGTGTGTGTGTGTATGTGTGCCTGGTATATGTGTATGTGTGGTATATATGTGTGTGCTCTGGGGGGGTGTTTGTGTATGTGTCTTGTGTGTGTATATGTGTGTGTGATGTGTGGTATGTGGGTATGTATATGTATATCTGTGTGTCTGTGTGTGTGTCGTATGTGTGTGTGATGTATGTTATAGGTATGTGAAGTGCATTTGGTGTGTGTGTGGTATGTTTATCTCTGTGTGTGGTGTGTGATATGTGGTGTGTGTATGTATGGTAGGTATTATGCATGTATTATGTGTGTGTTGTGTGTGTGTGTTGTATGGGGTGTATGTGTAGTGTATGTTAGGTGTGTGTTGTATATGTATGTTGTACGTGTGTGTATGCAAATATGTGGATGCCAGCAGTCAATATTGTGTGTTTTCCTTAATGTCTTTTCACTAGAGCTCTCCCGACTTAGCCTGAATGGCTGACAACTTCCAGCCCATCTCTAACTCCTTGTTACTGAGATTTTGAATGCTCACTGCCGCATCTCATGTCTGGTTTCACTCAGGTTGCTGGGGATCAAATTCAGATCCTCATGTTTGCCAGCAGACACTTGACCTCTGAGCCCTGCCCAGCTGCTGTTTAGGTTTTTCTGAGAATTTCCAAGCCCCTGAAGTCAGGTAACTCCCAGTTATGAAAGCCAGCCTCTACCTCCTCACTGAGAACCAGAGATATCTGCTCTGAGTGCACCCCAGTGCACACAGTGTGCCTTTATGTGCCAGGGTGGGACAGTTTCCTGTAAGCTTTCTTTTTTAAATTGAAAAACAAAAATACTTGCTGGATTTGAATAAAAAATTGGGTGTCCAATTAACCCACTGTATGTTTGGCTTGTTATCCCAAGTAGGTCTGTTTCTCTCTCCCCAGTTTTAACAGCATTAGAGCCTTTAAGTGGACACAGGATTCTTGTGTCATGAAAAAGGTCATTATCCCTGTGACCTGTGCTCTAAAATGCCAGAAATTATTGTAAGACTCTCTTGAACTGTTGGACAATTAGAGAGTCACAGAATGTTTCTTCGCTGATTAACGAGGAAAAGGGAGTAAAAGACAAAATAATGAGGTACACTGCAGAGTGCCAAGACAGTAATTTTAAGAAAAATTATGACAATAAATACATGCTATATATTTTGGAAGTACTTTTATTTGAGACAGGGTCTCATGTAGCCCAGGTTGACCTCAAATTCTCTATGTAGCTGAGGATGACTTTGAACTTCAGACTCTCATGCTGTGAGACTCACCTTCTGAGTGCCGAGATTATAGGCATCTAACACACATCAAGTTTATGCAGTACTGGAGATGGAGCCCAGAACTTTGTGGGTGATGAGCAGTCTACCAACTGAGCTATAGCTTTGGTCTAGGACACTAGGATCTTTATACATACATACATACATACATACATGTGTATGTGTATAAATGACAAATTATTCTATAATATGCTTGAGCCTTGGAATGCTTACCTAACCAGGATAGGAAATTCATGATGCTTCTAAATGTAATGACCTCATAGCTGCTCCTGCACAGATAAAGATAGACAAAATAATGTGTTCTTCTCACATTTAGAGATGATTCCCATTCTGGATTTCTTACCTGGGACTCTTCTAATTGCATTTAAAAACTGGAGAAAGTGTTCTCTTACCCCATTGGGTCCCTCTGTTAAAATGCCAGTCTATAAATAAGGCTAATAGGCTCATTTTCTTTATGATAATGGGATTAACTATTTATATGTTCGGTAACAGGTCAAACCCAATCTCTGTTACCACCAGATGGAAACAGTCAGTAACCACTTTCATGATCTTTTTTTTAATGTAAAAGATGTAACATATTGTTTCATATAATTATTGACTTTTGTCAATTCTATCAGTACACACTGATCCCGAGATAACAGGAACAAGATAATGAGATGCACTTATTTAAAATGCAAAGTATGGTGATGAAGAGGATAAAAAAGCCTTCATGGCATTTACTCATTCCCCTGATACTGTGAAGCATGGAGAATTAAAGGGGGGGGGCAGGAAGATGGCTGTAGTGGAAAAGACCTTGTAGCATAAACATGGAACATGTGACCTGATTCTAGATCCCCGTTACCCACATAAAAGGCCAGACATGGCTGTATTCATCTGCAATCCAGTGCCAAAGGTTCAGAGAAAGATAGATTCCCTGAGGCTTACTGACCAAGTCAAGCCAAATTCTCAACTCCCAGTACAGTGAGAGATGTTTCTCAAAAAGTGTGTGGGGGGGGTAGTGATGAGTGGTTGATGAAGACATCTACCCTCAGCCACTGGCTTCCTGTGGTGTTTGAATAAAAATGGCCTCTAAGGCTCACATAGTTAAACGAATAGTCATCAAGGAATAGCAATATTTGAAAGGATTAGAAAGATTAAGAGGTGTGGCCTTATTAGAGGAAGTTTGTCACTGGGGTGGGCTTTGAGGTTTAAAAGCACAAGTCAGCCTCTCTCTCTCTCTCTCTCTCTCTCTCTCTCTCTCTCTCTCTCTCTGTGTGTGTGTGTGTGTGTGTGTGTGTGTGTGTGTGTGTGTGTCTATATGTGTCCACTCAGATAGTCATCAGCTTACCCTAAAAGCAACTTGGAAGAATTAGCTCTCTTAGCGTCCCCCACGCTCCTTCGCAAAGCTCCCTGCCTCCTTCATGATTGCTCTTCCCTTTCACCAACGGTGCACGTTCCCCTGTGAGGATTCAGATCCTTTTACTCATAAGCCATAAAACTATGGCATCTCTATCAATTACCATCTTTGCCCCACTGAAGATGAGAGAGCAGATTGCCCCGTGTCTCATGTTAGCACTAAATTCAGCTTCTTACAGAAGTCACTTATAGAGAACACTACTTTAAAAAAAATGTCTTCCAGGACCTTGGTCTAATTTATAGTTCACCCTGGAAATTGTTATCGAGACTTGGCTTCTCAGTGGGTAGACTTGAATTCAGATATTTTACTCTAAACACTAAGCATGTAAAATTATGGCCAATAAAAGGAAAAATGGGCAATACAACTGATGCCATATATTATTGCTATTTCTCAGTAGTCCCAAGTTCGGTATGGTGTGATGGTTATAGAATCAATGGGTCATTATCTAATCATCTAGCCCTGCCCAGGGTCACTCCCCATCTTCACTTAAGAGGCTTCACAAGGTTTCCTGTGTAAGATGCACTGAGATCCACCTGCTACTATGAATGGAGTTCCAAACTCAGCCACAGTGAGCGGAGCACAAGCCTTCATTATTCTATATTCCATGCTTTACCTCTATAAGAACACTTACAGTCCTAATCACTAGTCATGTGGCTTCCATAACTGCCCAGCTGCCAGGATTATTAGCTTGAGTGTTCTTCCTCCTTGATTTTGGACCAAATTCATTTGCTACTGATGAGGGAGTACCTCCTGCTTTGGCCAGTCAGAGTTATGTGGCCTAAGAAGTAGGCAAAATTCAGAGGTGGTAACACCATGGACAACCTTGTAGTGAGCCCACGGAGGTCTGCATTTGGCAAGTCATACTGATCTTGAAAACATAGTGAAAATCTGTTGTTCTACAGAGGTTTGGGGAAAGGTTTCCTTAGAGCAGTACTGTCAGACAGAACTGTTGGACACAGCTCTCTCCTGGAGTACCCTCTGCATTTCTCCCATCATGATCCCTGCCTTTTACTTCTGCCTTTGTGAGTATTCACCATAGAGGGCTCAACAATGCTCCTATGTCATGCCTCCATTAAAGTCCCTATGCTCTGGTGACATAGAACTAATATTTCTGTCTCCAAAATCTTGTTAATCTTACTGTCGACCATAAGAAAATTCTTTAAAATTGCAATACCACTAACAGTGAAGGCAACCAATGTAAAAACTAAAACTTCTAGTCCTCAGGCATTATGGACATTGATTCACCACTGTGAGTGTGCCACTGCAAAGCTTATCATCATCAACATGTATTTAACTGTGGTGAGTCTGAGCACTTCAAGGATGCAGAGCATCTTTGATCATCAAGGGTACTGAGCCTTGCAAGAGAAAGAGAAACAGGTCTAAGGCAAACAAGTGTTGGAAGCAATCAGGATGACAGGATCATTAGCTATGTATGTATGTAAAGATGTGTTACACATCATATACATGATATAATTCATATTCACATATTATATAGATAATATATCATTTCCCCCTTCCTTTTCTTTCCCCAGCCCCACCCATGTAGCCCCCTTGCCCCTAAGCCCTCTGGAAATCACAGTAAATGAAGCCTAAGAGCTCAAATGACTCACCCAAGACATACAGCTCCTGGGGTTCATCAATATTCAGGCCTTTCTGAGTATACAGCTCAATCTTATTCATTACCCACCTCCTTCCCTTTTGAATATTTAGTTCTTTCTTTCTATTCAAGGTACAGGCCCGATGAACTGTCCCAGCACCAACTTGAACTTGTGAGAAACACAGATCTCAAGTCTCCATCCTTGACAGACCAACCAAAGCAGAATCTACATCATATGCGTGTGTGTGCGTGTGCGCACACACATGTTTATGTGTGAGATTAGGACAGGCACAGCCTCAGTGCGCTCCCCCTCCTCCCCCTCCCCCGCCCTCCCTCCTGCCTATGGCAGACTATCTGGCCTATGAACAAACATTCAGGGTATCTCCTGTCTGTTTCCCTGTATCATCCCAGGAGTACTGGGATTACAAATGTACACAACCATATCCAGCTTTACATGGTTCTGGGAAATCAAACTGAGAACCTCACATTTGCATGGAAAGTGCTTTTTACCCACTGAGTCACCTCCCCAGCCCCAGCTTCTGCATGTTAGCAATGCTTGCAGAAGTGTGTGTGCATTAAAGCTGTAGTTCTAGGCCAAGAAGCTGCCTAGCTGAAACACTTCATCAAAACTAACTACATTGATTTTAATATATTGGTTTGCTAAGTCTACAGAATATTCCACATTTATGTCATTGTCGTCTGTGTTTAAGTAAATCCTCTTAATTAGAGTGACCTCATATTCTCTTTCAGCTACCATGATGACCTGTATTTTCTTCAAGGCCCAAGTGAACTCATACCTTCCCCAGCATTTACCTCAGCAAACTTTTGAAGGCTGCTCGTGGTGATTTATTGTATATTTAATAAAAATAGTCTGGAATATCAGTGATCAGAGCCACCCACAGAGACAAACCATGAAATGAAGGTTAGATAGTGGTGACCCATGCCTTTTATCCCATTGCTTGGGAAGCAGAGATCTTCTGGCATATCTGTGAGTTCAAAGCCTAACAATGCTAGGCAGTGGCGGCACCAATCTTTAATCCTAGCACTAAGAGAGTTGATCCAGGAATTGAAATAGCTGGGCTGAGAAAGAAAGAAGGCAGGAGAAGGCAGAAGTTCTTCTTTTGCCTGCATGCCCAGTCAGTCTGAAGACTTGTGGAGATAGGACCTATGCCTGAGGAGTTGGTTGGGGGAGAATTGGCTGTGGTTTGTTCCCTGTCTCTATGATCTTTTAGCTTCCCCCCACAAATATCTAGCTTCAGGCTTTGTTAGAATACTAACTAGAATTCATGCAACACCGCACATGGCTGGAGAAAGGGCACTCATGAGAAATTCAAACTTTCATGAAGATGTCAGTCATCTGCAGAATTCTCTCTACAGAATGATATTTCTACATCTTGACCTATGGCTTCCGATAGCCTTCCACCAGGACCCTCTGAATGTAGCCTGTTGCTCTGCAACTAGAATTATAACACATACCTCTTTGTTCCAAAACTAGGTTCTCTGAGGACTTTTCCCCATAATGTCACAGTGTCTTTCTGCACCATGCTAACTTTAATATGTTTGGTTTCGATGTGTGTATATTCTAAAAAAAAACTCACCATGTGTTTGAAGACTTAAGCCACCATGGTGACACTTTTGGAAGTTTTGGTCTTCCTCAGAGGTGGCTGTCCAGTTGGAGGAAGTGGGTCACCATGAGAAGAGGTTTGAGGTTTACAGCCCAGCCTCTCTTCCTTTCCCATATGCTTCATGTTCCACTAAGATATGAGCAAGCAACTGGCTCACACTCATTCTGCCAAACCTCCTCACTGCGAGGGACTCTCTCCACTACAAGGATAAGGGCCTCTCCACACTGCAAGGCCTTACCCATTCAGTCCTCAATCAACCTAGGAAAATTTTTCTTCCTTTAACTATTGCCTGTCAGGTGTCCAGCTGCAATGATGACATATAGTTAAAACTATAGCTTCAAAAACCAACTAAGAAGTTAATGAACTAATAAAACCCTCCTGGGTGCTTCCTTCTACTTTTTCCTAAGACGTGGCTTTCTTCCTCTTCAACATACTACTGATAAACTCTGAATTGCCAATTTTAATAAATGTTTTTGGCAGGTCATGAGTTTTAAAGTACTGTCCCCCCCAACGACCACCACCAAAATTCTTCTCTTAGAGCCTCAAGAATTCCGGTTTAGAATGTATGAGTTACCCTTGGAGACCTCAGAATGCAAGTACCAGTAAAATACTTCACTACTAAATTCAAAAGTCAGTCTCAAAGAGTACATGCTGCTGGGGAGCCCAGTGAATAAAGCCCTTGTTATGTAGGTAGGAGAACTGAAATCTAGATTTCCAGAACCCACATAAAAGCCAGGCAGGCATAGCAGCTGCCTATGATCCTTACCGGGGAGGCAGAGGCTGGAGATCTCCAGGGCAAGCCAGTCAGTGAGCTCTGTGTTCAATTAAGTGGAACTGTCTCATTAAATAAACAGAAGAGCAATTGAGAAATGGCACAGAGATCAGGCCTCTACATGCCCCATCCATCATCCCAGCCACAAACCTGTGCCCACGAAAAATAAAGAAAAAAATTTTTTTTAAAGATTTTATTATATATATAGTGTTTTGCCTGCATGTAGGCCTATATACCAGAAGAGGGTACCAGATGGAATTACAGATGGTTTTGAGCCACTATGTGGTTGCTGGGAATTGAACTCAGGACCTTGGGAAGAGCTGATGGTGCTCTTAACCTCTGAGTGAAAGTAAATTCATAAGCCATTTGTATAAATGACCAGGAGAGTGAAAATGAGGCTATGTGAGAAAAAAGGGTAAGACTGTGAAAGCATCTTCCTTTGTAGTAAGTACAAGGAAGAGCAACTGAGTAATGACACATGGATCATTGGCAGAGGCAGAGCTACAACATCACAGCATCACAGCATCTGGGGGGCGGGTTGAGAGAAAGGTGTTGAATCAAATTTTCCTTCAGGTAAAAGATTTAACACAGTAGCATGTGAGTAGCACATCTCTGCAAAGGTCTGTGAAAAGAGCTTTAGTGCTACCAAAGAGGTATCTAGTTTTAGTAGGTCCCATACCAAAAGAAACAGAATTTGTTAATATATTATTTATGCAACATGACAAAGAACGATGGGAGAGGTGAAGATTAAGGTACATGGAAGAGGTCACAGATGGGATGGACAAGAGAGAAGTTTTAGTTAAAAAAATGTCAGCTGCCATGAGCCTTGGAAACAGGCTACTGGGTGTGACACACACACACACACACACACACAAGCTTATGGTGGTTTTAAAAGGGAGTGCATGGCCTTGTTAGAGGAAGTGTGTCACTGTGAAGGTGGACTTTGAGGTCTCATATATGCTCAAGCCACTCCCAGTGTGACAGTTTACTTCCTGCTGCCTCTGCATCAAGATGTAGGACTCTCAACTCCTTCTCCAGCACCACATTTGCCTGCATGCTGCCATGTCCCACCATTTGGACAAGATTGGACTAAATCTCAGAACATGCAAGCTAGCCCCAATTAAATGTTTTCTTTTTGTAAGAGAAGCCATGGCCATGGTGTGTCTTCACAGCAACAGAACCCTAACTAAGATATCTGTTTAGGGCTCAGAGTGATTGGATACTCTCACACAACCATTCAGACATCTGTATTGATAGCATGGGGGACTACCATATACAGTACCAATACAGAACCAGGCAGTTAATAATGTCCAGTCAAGAAGCATTCATGACCATATCCTGTGCCTTTGCTGTGGGGTCCTCTGGCCTATGACCATCTGGATCACACAGTAGCTTTAAAAAAAAATGGCCCCACTCTCTCAAGCTTAAAACTGGACAAACTGGTCAGGGAATTAACTTCTAGATTCAATTAAGAAGTTGACTCAGTACAGAAAGCAGAGAACAATCAAGAAAAACACAACATCAAATAGAGTTTCCATATGTACCCCCACCTGATCATGCATGCATATACACATATACAGATGAGAAATGAAAAATTTTAATTGAAGATAAATGCACAAGCCATTTGTACAAATGAGCAGGAAATCAGAAATTAGAGAGAAGCTATTTTATTTTCACAGACTGATTACTCCTTAAAATGACTGTGTACATGTGTAGAAAGATACACACACACACAGAGACAGAGAGACAGAGAGAGACAGAGAGAGGAGACAGAGAGACAGAGAGAGAAACAGAGAGAGACAGAGAACTAGGATTCAAATATGACAGAAAAAGTAATTTTTGTCTTCTAGGTCCATGTCACTTTACTTTTAATCTTATGCTTTGTATATGCTTCCATTTTTTCCTGGAGATCTCAAAATGTCTTCTTAATTTGCCTCTGTATAAAGCTCCATGGTGTTTAACACATTTCCAGCACCCACTCTTCTGTCAGCTTGTTCCTTTTTGCTGTAGGGAACAAAGCAGCAGCATACAGAGATGTACAAGTGTCCCTAGAACAAGATACTGGGTCCTCTGGGTGCGTGCCTGGCGTACTTTAGCTGGGTCATATGGCTGGACTTAAATTTTTTTGAGACACATCCATATTAGATTTCTCTAGTGGTTATGCAAGTTTACACTCGAACCAGCAGTGAAGAAGGTTTCTCTTCCCCCACATTCTCGCCAGCACTTGCTGTTGTGGGCTTTCAGAACATCACTCTTGAATGGAACTTTATTAGCCATTGGTTCTCCTTGAGGCATCTCTCTGTACTCAGCTTGTTGGCCTGGCAGACATCTTTACCAGGAGACATCTCACTGGCCCTGCCCCTCTGTCTTCTCAGCACAAGGTGTTGTGTCTCCAAATTACCCAGTTCTTACTCCCTACACACAAACTCTCTTCTCTTCATTTGCTTCTATACAGACACTTAAATGGTTCCAGGGAGAAATTTAAACACTGTAGGTGACAGATCAAAAAGTCTAAGCTAGCAGAAAGATAAACAAACTTGGCTCCCTACCACAAAAGCTCCTGCTCTGTAGCAATAGATCTTAAGAATACTAGCCACATGGAAAATTCAAGCAGGTTGAGGTTTTAATTGTTAAATGGGAAAATTGGAGCCAATAACTGGGCAGTTTAGAAAATAAATAAACAAATCCCAGAAATTGAAGGTATGTGTGTTGGGGAGGGGGGGTACCTTTCCTCTTCTCTTCTCTTCTCCTCTCCTCTTCTCTTCCTTCCTTTCTTATTTTTATCCATTTTTAAAAAAAGAAAGTGCAAGCAGCTTTCCAGTACATTGATCAGATTGATGAGAAAATTGCTCAATTCTCTATTTCACATTTTCTGGTAAACAGAGTGAAAAATGCCTCGATGACTGGAGAATTTTATAAAGTCACTAAAATGTATACTGAGGCCTTAATAGAAAATATGTATCTGGAAGTACATGGGCTCATGAAGAAATGACTTACATTTACATAATGACCTTGCTCCTCAGCCCTTCAGCCTCCACCTTCCCACCGCTTAGCAGCTGAAAATAAGTCTGCCTGTTTGAGGAATTTTCTTGGTGTCTACACAGTAAGAATTTTGTTTTGTAGCAGCCTCACTTCTCTTCAAGGCAAAGTTTCAAAATGTCCTCAAATCCCAGCCTTTGGTCACTAACCATCTAGAGCAAAGATGTCAATACTTCTCATGTTTTGCCAGGAAGCAAATTTTTTTACTTCTTGAGGTTTTTCTGGATACATAATCACTCTCACCCTACCCAACTCTGATGACACAAGGGGCACACATTCACTGATCTGTGAATGCACATGGATGTGTTTTAATAAAACCTTACTCACAAAAAGATTTTAAAAGGCTGGGGGTAAACAAAGGGTCACATTTGACCCATGGGTTATATAGATTGCTGAATCCTGGTTCAGACTTTAGGGTATAAATCTCTGCCCTCCACTAGGTTGGAAAAAAACAACTAATCATTCATTGCAGTAATACAACACTCATTATTAGTATATGCACCATGGTTGGCAGACTGCGAGAGCTTGCTGTTGCTAAGGGTTTGGGCTGTAGTTTTCTTTCCTATAGAGCACTGTGCAGAGGTACAATGTTGGAATTAAAACCTCCTAACAGCCCTTCAGTAGCAGAACAGGCAAGACAATAAAACAAGAAATGTTAGGCTTAGAAAGGAAATTAAGAAGTGCAATGTAACATGCACAACAGTTGAGAGAAAGAGCTTGAGCAGGCCCAGAGACAGTCCAATGGCAAGGTGCTTCCTGCGCAAACCTGACAAGCAGAGTCTGGATCTCCAGAGCTCATAAAAGGCAGGTATGGCCATGCCACCTAGAGCTCCAGGGCTGAGGAGCAAAGACAGGAATCCTGGGGACCTGATAGCTGGTCTAAGTGATGCACTAAGTCCCCAAGTTTATTGGGAGACCCTACTTCAAAAGTCAGGTGGAGGGTGATAGAGGACAGTGAAGGGCTCCACATGCACTGGCAAGCATATCTCTATAACACTAATGTGTGCCCACAAATGATGGGGGAGAGAGAGAGAGAGAGAGAGAGAGAGAGAGAGAGAGAGAGCACAAATCTTTAAAATTAAAAATAAAGGGAATATAGCTGTCAGATGCCCCTAGTCTGCTTGCCATGACCTGTTTCTCTTTCCTGTGCCAGCTTCACCATCTGTATCAGATCATTGAAACTGGCCACTTGATTTCAATTCATAATTGGAAGCATCTGAAAAACACACATGGGGCATTAATGACAAACTGTGAACTCTATAATGAAAATCTCTACCCCAAGTTTAAAAGTGCACTGAGCATAGGAGTGCACAGGAGCCCACAACAGGCAGAGGATCAGACACCCAGCACCAGCAGAGGGACAAACTCATCAGAATCACATCAGGGACAATGCTTTGTTGTCTAAGCATATTTGGTCGGTAAAATAGTTTTAAAATATTGCAAAACAATATTTCATTCATGTTGATTTCAAATGTATGTTTGTAGATTCATGTGTGTGGCATGGTGTGGTAGTTTCTGTAGTATGGGGTTGTGATGTTGGGGATAATGGTGAGGTGGTGATGGTAGGGGTGGTAATAATGGTGGTAGTCACATGGTGTCCACATATGTGGGAATGTAAGTGAAGGTCAGAAGTCCATGTTGAGTCTCTTTTGTTGATCTATCTCCACCTGTTCATTTGAAGACAGGGTTTCTCTCTAGCCTGAAGCTCATTCATTCTGTTAGACAGGCTGGCCATGAGCTTCAGGCATCTGTCTGTCTCTCCCAGCCCAACTCCCAGTAGTGAGGCTATAGGAATGCACCAACACATCCAGATTACAGTGATTCTGGACTCTGAATATGGGTCTTCATGCTTATGCATTAGGCCCCTGACCATCTGCAGCCCAAATATCTGTTTTCAGTAAGATAAATATAATTAATATGTATCTGAAGACAAGCATGCACTTTACCAGTGACATTTTTCCTTGCTCCAAACCACTTTACTCAAACTCCTCCAAAAATTTTCATTAGTTTTCACTAATGAAACATTTCTCATTTTGAAATTGTTCATTCAAACAGCAGACTGGCTAGAGAAAGAAACAGTAGTGAATTTGACAAGCCACGCCAAACCCACCAATGCTCAGATGTGGACAGTGTTTTCAGGCTGCTATGATGATACGTTTTTCACTCCTTTCCTTTAGGTCCTGGCATAGGCTCACCAGAAAAGCTTGTCTGGTCCTTCTTGGGTGGTTAGAAGATTCTACTTCCTCATTGGGAATCAGTGGAGACTACATGACCGTTCTGCCTAATAAACACACCCAGGCTGAGGTAGTCAAGAGTCCCTGTGGCCCTCCTTGATCCCATGCCCAGTTTTGGCAAGTGTGAGCAAGGTCATGAGTACATCCTAGTGGCACTATTATTTAAATCACCAAGTCACCCAAAGGAGTGAAACACCATGGAACATCTAAACAAGGGGTCACAGGACATGTGACCCAAGTCTCCATGCTCAGAGGTCTTGGAATAGTTCTTTGCTGTTATTGTTTTGACAAGTCTTGAAAAGTAATTTTATTTTGCACCAGACTTTTGAAATTTCTACTAACTTCACCCACAGATCAGAATTTTAGAATTTCTGTATGACCATGTTAAGCCACTGAAACTTTGGTTTATATGCATGCTCCTGTATGTGTAGGTGTGTGCACATCAAAGTTAGAAAACAATCACAAATGTCTCTCCTAGGGTGCCTTCCATCCTTTGTTTGTGGCAGGGTCTCTTGTTAGCTTGAAATGTTGCCAAATAAGCAAGGCTAGCCAGCCAGTAAGCTCCAGGGATATACCTGTTCCACCTCCATCTTGCCATCACTGTGATTACAAGTGTGTACCATTTTGTCTGTTTCTGTGGGTTCTGGGGCTCTAACCCAGTCCCACATTCACAGGCCAAGCCACTAAGCCTTTGAGACTCAGGCATGACCATACTTCAAGGTGATGCTCTGTACAGCTACCCTTCCTCCTCAGACAGGTGCCAGCACTAGGTACACGACAGTCTCATTAGTCACTGGAGGGTACAGCACTGAACATTTATTATGGTAAGTGGATGGATAGTTCTCTCTGTGTGATGAGGGATGAGGGTACATCCTACTATATATATTCCAAATCTTCTATTGCAATTTCCCTGTACCAGAGACTGGAAACCTAATACACAGAAATCTCAGACTTCTTAGTAGTTCGGACAGAGCTTATGATCTATGTCTTACTAAAGAGATATACCTATGACAGGCTTAGGTCAAAAAAAGGAGGAAATATTTAGCCTTGGCTGCAAACATAGAAGAAGGCTCCTTTTACAAGTATGTCTACTTTTATGTCAGCTTTGGCAGGAGACTCTACCAAATAGTAAAAATCGGCAGGGCCATCCTGCAGCGGGCACTTCTCCCAGCTGCTCTGAGCTTAGTGTATAGCATTTAATTCTGCATCCCTGGGCCTTACTGAGGCTTTATCAGCTTCCCAACTGTTCTAGTTTCATTTATGTTGCCATGACTTAAAATAGAAAATCCTAAACAAAAGCAAGATTGAGGGAGAAGGGTCCTATGTGGGGTTAGTTACAATACCAAGTTATAGTCCATCACTGAAGGGAAGTCAAGACAGAAACTCATAGTCACATCACATCTACAGTCAAGAGCAAAGAGAAACAAATGCGCCCAGCAGCCCCCTGGCTTTCATCTAGCCTTCTTCTGTCCTATATAGTTCAAGACCCCTGCCTAGAGAATGGTGCCACCCACAATAGGCCAGATTTCTCTACATCAATGAACAATCAAGACAATCCCACAAAGACATACCCTCAAGCCAATCTAATCAATGTAATTCCTCATTAATTCTCTCTTTGCAGGTATTTCTATATTGTGTCAGATTGATGATTAAAACTAACCATTACACATTTAATATTCAGATACATATTTGTTTTATTTATAATAGAATGCTGTCTGTAACTGAAACAGAAGGTCTATTCTTTCCCCTGAGTGTAAGGTCTTTGGAGGCAAGGAATGGATGTAAGTATCAAAAGCATCTTCTGTTGTAGTGGGATTATGTTATTACATTGTAAATAATTGTCCCACCTACTGGTTTAATAAAAGTGTTGATTGGCCAAAGGCAGACACACCAGAAAGATACCAGAGAAAGCTGCATGGATGAGTCACCAGCAGGAGCAGAGGAAAGAAGCTGAAATGCTGCTCTAAGAAAAGGTACCAAGCTGCATGGCTGAACAAGAATCATGGGTTGAGTTCAGATGAAGAAGTTATCAAGTTATATGCCTGAGCCCTAGGTCAATCAGGATAAAATTAATGTAAGTGTCTGTTTGTGTTTATTTGGGCCCAAGCAGCACTGGGGCTGTGAGTGGGTCCAAATCTCAAGGCTACACTGGGAAGTTCAGAACAGAAACCTCATACAACATTTCATATTAGTTACTTTTCTCACTGTATTGACCAAATAAGTGACAAGAACAACTTAAGAAGAAAAGAGGTGTTTATTCTGGCTCTGGTTTGAGGATACAGTCCATCATGACAACAAAGACATGAAGTAGTGAGAACTCACATCTTAGCAGCTCAGGAAGGTAGAATGTAGATGCTAAACGGGCTTTCTCCATTTTACCCTTTTCAATCCAGGACCCTGAAGAAGTCGGTGATGCCTCCCACATTCAAGGCCATCCCTTCTCAATTAGTCTTTACCCCCAAAGTCTTTACAGACACATCAAAAGCCATGCTTCACTAATGGCATAGGCATGTGAGTCCACAGTCTACATTTAGCATCATCCCTTCTCTTCCTACCTACTCATCAGTTAAGATTAGTTTAGTGTCTTGGTACATAAGAATAGCTCAAAATACATTTTAGGAAGAAAGGAAGGTGGAAATGAAAAAGAAGATGAGAATGATGGCTAGTGAGATGTATCAGTTTGAGCCAAGCGTAGCTCAGAAGACTGATAAAGCATTTATGGGTGTACATGTAGGGATTTCTAAAAGAGGTTAATGTCAGTAGCATGGGTAATGAAGACCATCTCACGATGGCAAGAAACACTCTGTGTACTGTAGGTCCACCAAGCAATCCCAATCCAGGAAGGAGTTGTTTCTGTTTGGGCTTCAGCAGCATCTTCTCTGAAGTAAGGCACCAACACTGTGGACTGTAGGCCTTCAGAGTGGGACTGCACCCCTAAATTTTAGGGCTTTGCACCTTAATTGGAATTCTACTCTCAGTGTCCTTCACATAGGGATACTGTAGAATATCTTGGACTATATGAATACAGTCACTCATAGCAAGTTTCTACATATCTACATATGTAAATAGCCATCACCCTAGAGACTAAACGACAGTCACTAATTCAGCAAGAAGGCCTTTACTCAGGACATCCATAGGATTTGGATACAGAGCCCTTAATATCTGACCCTCATGTTATATAGCTTATAGCAGCAATAACTTATTACAATGTATAGGGCTTCCCACACTCATACAACTACCAAAATTGAGCATCTTAAAGGGCCTAGCCTTAACATGGAAGTGCATGCCTGTATTCCCAGCACTTGTGAGAGTGAGGCAGGAGAACTGCCTAAATTTGAGAGTATAGAGTTAGTTCCAAGCCAGGCTGGAAATAAGAGTGACCTTGTTTCCAACAACAACAACAACAAAAAAAAACCAAAAAAGACAAACAAAAACATAAAAATAAAAAGCCGGGAAGCTGTGTGTTATGAAGCCTGGTGAGTATCTATCCGTCTTAAGGTTTCTATTGCTGTGGGGAGACCAAAACAGCTCTTATAAAGGAAAAACATTTCATTGGAATGGCTAACATTTTCAGAGGTTTAGTCCACTATCATTAGAGTGTCATATGGTGTCATGAAGGCGGATATGGTGTTGGAAACTTGCAGGCAACAGAAAGTGGTTTGAGACACGTGGTGGAATCTTGAGCATATATGAGACCTCAAAGCCTGCCTTCACAGTGACACAGTTCTTGTAACAAGACCACACCCACACCAACAAAGCCACATCTCTTAATAATGCCATTCTCTTTGGGGGCCATTTTCTTTCAACAGACAACAGCATCTCTGTGTGCTATGTTATAAAGCTAAACATGTTTGCTTCATTGTAATGTCTGTTAAAAAAAAAAAAAAAAAAAAAAAAAAAAAAAAAAAAAAAAAAAAAAAAAAAAAAAAAAAAAAAAAAAAAAAAAAAAAAAAAAAAAAAAAAAAAAAAAAAAAAAAAAAAAAAAAAAAAAAAAAAAAAAGTATTATTTAACAAACCCTTTGCTGTGAGCCTACTTCTAAGACAAAATAGTTTTCAAATTGTGTAAATATTTAAAAATTTCAAAAACCTGTTTTTCCAGTTTGTAAGTTAGGTTTTCATCAGTCACAGCTTTATCCCATTGCACACAGTGGCATAAGCCTCAGTCCTAGTTAGGGCCAGGAAATCTAGCAATGTGCCTCCTCCTTAAGCCTATCTATCCACCCAGGACTCTCAATCCCCACAGAACTCATGGCAGTAATTTAGGTAGTAGTAGCACCAGGAACTGCTTGATACTTCATTTTCATTTTTTAATATAAAGTCAGTAGACTCAACAAGTAACCAGGAATAATTGGTGCCAATCATACCAATGTATCCTGCTTCCAGAATATTCTCATCTGCTACCTTATATGGTAGCATCCTCTTATATGCAGTCTACAGACACCGGAAAGTAGGTCAAGGCACACTGGGGCTTTCCCATCTCCCAAATACTATCTGCCACCACAGTAGAGTTGAGACTCAACAGGGCTGACATCTGGGAAGGAAGGGGAATGGCAAGCAGAGGATAAAGAAAAAGCAATAGGTTTGTTTCTCAGCCCCTTCATCAATCTTCATCTTCTTTCTAACAAAATCTTGAAGAATCAGCATCACCCTGGGACAGGGATGCTCATTACCCAAGTTCAAAGCCAGTGAAAAATTACAGTGGGAAAGAAAATCATTCCCAACTGATTTATGGTCAGATTGAAAGAAGTGGAAGTATAGAGCCAATCACCTGCCTTTTAAATGTCTTTCAATCCCAAACTCAGGTGAGAAGCTTGGCTCCAACCTTTAATTAGACCACCAAGACAACAGGCATTAATACTTCCCACAGAGATCATTAATCAACCCAGATATCTCATAATAGAGGTGGCAGCCATAGACCACAGGCAGCAGCCATGGACCAAAGGCTATAGACATTGACCTGAGGACACAGACCTTGACCAGAAGACACACTCATGGACCAGGGAACATAATCACAGGACAAATGCCAGAGCCATGGGGCAGGAGCAGGTTGAACAGATGTTATAGTCATTGTGTTCTCAGAAGTCTAGAGAAAGTCTCTTCACTCCATGTTTGTTTACATCTATGGCCCAGGAATTTTTACTGAGACCATCAGTAACAAAGACATTTCAGTTCAGTACTCAAGAAACACTCACTGTGTTCTCCAGTGATAGGCAAGCTATGAGCCATTTAGATGCCTATACCTGGTCAGTATTTACTTAACCCCTGTTAGGTAGTTGAAGCACAACTATCAATTTGTCTCCTAGTGTTTTAGTACTAGGACAAAAGAAGTGTATATGTATTTAAATGAGTTCACAAGCCAGTTCCCCTCCATCCTGGACTCTCTCTAATCCTTCACAAATCCACTTCTTTCAGAGCAGCTAAATAAACTCCCTACACAATGAGGAAGGTTGTAATTTCAGATTATTTTCCATATGAAGAAGGGGCTGCCTTCCTTTTCTGGTCCAGTAGAATTGCACTCATGACATCAGAATCCAGCCTGGATCATAAGATAGACTGTAAATCCCTGGTATCCTGTTTTCTTTGCTGTTCCAGAAGTTTTTCCTGTCTCGTCCAGGCCCCCTCAGTCTGGATAAAGCTCTCAGATCTCTGAGGGAGTGGAAGATGAGATAGTTCTATAGTTCAAGTTCTAGTTTTCTAGTTACAGTTTCAGAAATGAAACTCACCAAGAGATGTAAAGTGTAAGAGTTTGAGAGACATACATCAAAAGATAGTTTTCAGTTGGTAATAAAAGTTAGATAATAAGTGAATTAGACACAATCCTTCAACTCAGCAAAATGAGATTAATAATGGAATATTTTCTTTGAATTTGTCAATTGTTTATAGACTGGATATCAGTGATGTAATTATTGCTTGTATATAGTATATATAGTTATTAAACATATTTTATATAATTATTATGTCACTTATAACCTAATTTTTATTTTTGACACAAAAGAGGACATGTGGTAGTATATTCAATTAAAATAGCCTGAAATATCAGAGGACAGAGCCAAGCCACGGCAGGTCAGGGAGTGGTGCCTCATGCCCTTAATCCGTACTTAGAAGGCAGAGATCCTCTGGGTGTCTGTGAGTTCAAGGCCAAATGGCCAGGCACTGGTGGCACCCTATTCTAGCTTTAGGAATGTTGAATGAGGAAGTAAAATAGCTGGGTAGAAGGAGAGAAGGGAGGAGTTTGGCTCTCTCTGTCACTTCCCTGGTCAGCCCAGGAGAGGGAGGTTGGAGCTGGAGAATTCTTGGAACAGACCTGAGGTGTTGACTGGTGAGAAATGGCTGTCGTTTGTTTATCTCTCTGATATTTCAGCTTCTCCCCAATATCTGGCTCCAGGTTTTTATTATAATACAAAATAGAATTCATGCAATATTTTGCTGTTCACTGAAAATCACTTGTCCAACTTCCTCATAGAACAACTTAGAGCATGATGGGATATACTATGTAGGCTGCAGGAGAGATAGCTCAGCAGTCTAGGGTTCTTGATGTTCTTTCAGAGGACCCAGGTTCACTTCCTAGCACCCACATGGCATCTTCCAACCACCAAATAAACAGTACTTGCTGGAAGTAACAATGCAGGGGTCCACTCGAAATACTTGCACAAGATCAAGACAATGCAAACCCCAATGCAGTCAGGTGTGTGTGTGTGTGTGTGTGTGTGTGTGTGTGTGTGTGTGTGTGTGTGTTGACTTTATAGCTTTCACAGTGCAGGCCACATTTGTGTGTTCAGAAGCAAAAGCACATGAGGATGATTTCTACATCCAAGTAGGCTCTGTCAGAAACATGCTGGCTTCATAATGTGCTTGAGTCTGAATGAATATTTGGGTTTTGAGAATTCTAAAATCTTGCTGACACTGATTTTTATTACTACCTCCCACATTCACACATGTGGCCTCATACAAGGTGACAACCCACAAGCTCAGAGTCTGGAGTCCAGACAAACACATGGCATTGAAGTTTCTGCTAATCTGGTGTAGATCAAAAATGCCTTTGAGTATTTTTAGACAACCCAGGGCAGCGCTGTCCTATAGAACTTGCTGCCTGCAGTAAGGAAACTGAGGCTAAACCTGAACTCTCAAACATACTAAGCACCAGCCACATGTGGATATGCCTGGGAGCTCTACTTCCTATGTAAATGGTCACTATATGAAGCACTACAACCTCAGAGTCTTTTCCTAAATTCAATATTTGCCATTCTCCTGTAAGACTTTAAAACCCACTTTAACCTAGAGGACTCACCTGAAAAATACTGGTAACACTACCTAAGAATTTGGGGTGTGTTTGTGTCAGAATTAAAGATATATTAGCAATCTGCAAAAGGCTTCCTGGCTATTGCTGTGACCCATCCCTACCTTCACCTTCTGTGTATTACTCCTGAGCATAACTTCTTCTAGAAATCCTTATCTGATCTGAAAATTTGACTGGCCAAAGTCTCCTTCTAGAAAGCCCTAAGACATGCATTTTCTTTATTAAATTATCTGGGGTTTTCTCAGTGGCTCCTGATTCTGCATTTACTTTTAATTCCAAAGCACCAATGCATAGATTATAGTTGTTGGTTTCACGAGTGAGATCAGACACACACACACACACACACACACACACACACACACACACACACTCTACCAGGGCCACACAAGAGTTTATTCAGAAGAGTTGCCAGGCAAGTACAGAGGAAGAGAATCAGAAAAGAGAGAGAGAAACTGCCACATGGTGGGCCTCTTTTAAGAGAACTAGTGGGCAGGGATTTATGTAGCCACGCCTAGGGGTGTGTCCCCCATACAAGGTATGTTCTGCTGGCACCAAGTGGCATCCTTACAATAGTGACTGAATAAACATGGGAGGGGGAGTGTTGTGTCAGTCTCATAAGCTCAGGATGGCCTTAAACTTGCTCCACCACAACCATATATATGTGACTGACAGTGTCCTAGGAATTGAATCCTCTACTAAGATATTGTCTGTGCCCCAAATGAGTATATGAAGTCCCTTGAGCCAGAATTGAACCAACAACCTAAGGACTAACATACCCCTTCACTGTAGTCCTTTTTTCTACCAACTGAGTAATTGATAGAAAAGACCCTGCTCCAAATAAACTCTTTAATGGCTCTTTTTGAAAAAAATTTTCAATCGATCCCAAAAGGAAATGCCCCATATAGTAATCATGGCCTGTGTACTTGTTACAGAGAGAAACCAGATCTGCTCATGTGTGACACTTGAGCCACTCCAGCTCCATAAGAACAGCATGATGATAAAAGCATCCCAAAGGGACCTGCCATGCCTACAGCAGAGAAGGGAGTCAGTGGGATCAAGAGCATGGGTCTGGATTCTCTCACCCCTCAGATTGCAGCAGGCTCCCAGTTCTCCAAATTGCCCTCTACCATCAAGATCCACAGGCACCAAACCTTCACATTCACTCTACTTTGATACCTGGCTGAACTATGGTGTTGCCATTGGCAACCCTGTGACTGCATGCTGGGCATCCCATTATGCCCAATAAAATTAATACTGACTGGACCTCCGTAGAGAACATGTCACTCTGCTGCTCCAGACAGAACACAGCCACCAGGCTGAATGCTACAGGACTGTTTGCAGCTTATAATCATAGGGACTGCATCTGACTTCTTATAGTTAGTGGTGGAGTTTTGTTGTTTATCTTTTTTTTTTTTTTCTAAAGAAACCCCTTTGAACTCAGAAGAGACCAATTAACTTACAAAAGGGTTAAGGGTAGGGTGGCCAAGTGAATACCTTCAAATAGAACCATTCACATTATTTCCTACAATAAGAGGGCATTGTATTTATTCACCAAGGTACTCAGTCTCTACATCTAAAGAACAGCAGTAATAGGAACTACAAGGTATATTTAATGTAAGCCTCAGAGATGGTGTGCTGAATTCCCAGAGGAAGCATGAAGGCAATCAGTGCTCCACATTCTATACACACTTAATCCCAATGTCACTTCCCCCAATCTATGAGGACCCACATGGATTTTTTTTCTCTATTTAAATATCTTTCTCTCCTGGGCTGAGAGATTGCTTAGTAGGCAAAAATACTTGTTTTATAAGCATGAGGACCTGAATTTGAATCCCCAGCATCCATGTGAAAGGCAAGGTGTGGCCATATATAAACTTATAATCCTAGCAGTAGCAGGGGCCAGAGATAAGAGAATAATGGGAGCCTACTGCCTGCCAGCTTCAGTGGCAGGCTATGTCCATGACAATGACACAGAGTATGAATGTGTGCATGCAAGTGTGTGCATGTATGATATTTGCATATCTAATAAAGTCTGCCCGAAAATCAGAGAATGGAATCACCCACAGAGTTAGCCATAAAGGCCAGAGTGTGGTGACCCATGCCTTTAATCCCATCATTCCAGAGGCAAAGATCCATCTGTCTGGATCTCTGTGAGTCCTCAGCTGAAAGATCAGGGGATCTCAGACAAAGGACTGAACTCCTATCTACCCTTTCTCCACCCAGCTACCTCTTCCTCACTCAACTTTCCCAGTGCTAGGATTAAAGGTGTGTGCCACCACCAGGCTCTGTTTGGCCTTGAACTTGTGTGTGTGTGTGTGTGTGTGTGTGTGTGTGTGTGTGTGTGTGTGTGATGGGGTAGGGTATGAATGCAGTTGTATGTGCTGTGGTGTACACAGAAGTCAGAAGAGGCTGACTGGGTCCCACTCTGTCTCTCTCCCCTGTATTCCTGTGAGATGGGATCTCTCACTGAACTTGGAGCTAGGCTGGCAGGCAGCAAGTGATCCCCACCATCCCCAGCGCTGGGGTTACAGACATGCAGACTTTGATGCACTCCAAGCACCTCTCCTTACCTGTCTGGCCATCTCCTCTGCCCTTATTTTCACATTTTCTGTGAACTTGTGTTTTTCCTGCCCTTGGTTTACTTTTTATGAACTTTTTAGAAATAAGTTCCAGAGAAGTCACTAAATATAGTCTAGTCATTTTAATCAGGTGTTGGCAAGCTATAGCCCACATGTTAAATGTATGGCTGTTTTATAAATAAAATTTTATTAGGACACAGAATGTGTTTTTGCTCACTTATGGTCTACAGCTGCCTCCACACTGTGGAGGGCAGACTGGGTAGCCATGACAGAGATCAGAGCTAGAACAATTTTACCATTCGACCTTTTATACAAAATGCTTCTCAATCCCTGACCCAGGTTGAGCATCATAGGTCCTATGCCTCCTCTGTTGATACTACAGTTGCTTCCCAGCCCTTTAACCTAAGAGCCACTTGGAGAGCCTTCTAGAAGCGTCTGACAATGGCAGAATGTAGATATATACAAAAATAACTAAGACTAATATTCTAATAACAATTTCAATTTAACCAAGACTTCAGTGAGGAGAAACTCAGTGTACTTTGTGTATTATCTCCTTTCGTATGACAGTTTTTATTAGTGGGGAAACTAAAGAAAATGGTACATTAAAGACATTATTTAAATTACTTAAGATACCATCGGTTCTTTGTGCATTATCCCAGTGTCAGTGTTCAGTGAATTAATTGCTCATTTGTGTATAGACTGCACAATGCACTTTGAAGAGACAGCATTTGCCTCCTGGGAGCTTATACAATCTGAGGCAGGTAAAGATGACAGAGAAAGAAAGCTCCCTGGAGGCCATGCTAAACAAATGGTTGCCCATACAATGTATTCAACAGTAGGTAAGTTCAAATTCAATGGAAAACAACAACAACAACACAACAAATTCCAAGTATCCAGAAGAGAAACTCAATTTGTTTTCTAGAGATAAAGTTATAGACAAAGTTATTTGGGTGATCTAAAAAACAATAGTAGGCATGTGGCTTATTTGTAAAGAGAAAAATTGGATGGAAGTATTTGGACAAAAATTCAGCCAGGAAGAGTAAGTAAGTAGGAAAAAATCCAAAGCATTCTAGCGTCCATCATTCAAAGAAAGGTGAAGTTCTATACTTGGGAGGGAAAAACTGAAACATACACATCTCAGGCTGCTCACACTCTTCAAAGACGGGTGTCCCGTGGTAGTATAATAAATCTACATTTTGGCTATGAGCAAGGGGCAAGAAGGGAGGGACCTAGAGCTCTGGAAATCCTTGGAATCTTCAAGGTGATGAGTGCCTTTTTCAGGCTTAGGGAAGGGTTGGTGGATGGAAGTCCCTAGGAGCTTCAAGTTGAGGGGTGCTCTTTGAAAGACCAAAGCATGACTGGAAGGGAGGGACTTTGAGCACCAATACCCAACCTTTGGGGAGGAAGAAGGAACTGAGAGCTAAGTCGATTGCCAATGGCAAAAGATTTAGTAAATTGTGCCCTTGTAACACAGCCACCATTAGCCCAAATAGAACAATATAGAATTTCTGAATAGCTGAGCATGTAGAAGAGCCTAAAGAACAGCAGACCCAGGCAGGGCTAGGAGGCTCTGGGTTCTTCTCCAACCCACCTCTCAAACTTCTCATCCACTGTGTGGCTGTCTGTATTCTTTGTAGTACTGTTTATGATACTCAGGTTTACCTGTTTCTCTGAGTTCTGTGAGCTGCTTTAGCAAGTCAGCCAAACCCAAGGGCAGTCAGGATAACACTGATTTCCAGTTGGATGGCTGGAAGTACAATAAAAACTTGACTGGATACTTGCACCTGCCATCCCAAGGATAGGCAGCATTGCAGGACTGAGTTTTCCGTCCATTGGATCTGATGATGTCAATATCTTCTAGTGGCCAGGTTCAAAATTGAACTGAAGGACACTTATCTGGCATCTGCTGATAAATCTATTGCCAAATCACTTGACTGATGTGTAGGGAAAAATCCAGCATTGATCTGGGATCACAATGCTGGGTGTTGTGAAAGTCCGATAGAACAAAGCCTTACAAAGGCCTTGATAATCTCTAACAGATCACAGCACTCATTCTATTAAGCCAGAAACAACCTGAGCACCTGCTCCTCACACCACCCTGGGAAGATACAGCACTGATAAACGTCAGCAGTGGGGCTTAAGTTTAAAACAATAGTGGCTTCTCCTCTCCATCCTCTACTAGGCAGCAAGGGGGTACATAAGCGATTCCCTGATCTTCCCCTTGTCCTACTGACTAACATGACACAAAACATCCGCCCCCTCAAAGGAGCAACTCTGGAGAGGATTGTGGGGGAAAAGGCTGTTGCTAACCACAGTAAATGTTAAACTATAAGAATAGTAAGGCATGGTTGCTGCTCTAGTTCATTTCTGTAGCTGTAACAAGACACCACAACCCAAGGAACTCAAGGGAGAATGGGCATGTTTGGTTCAGAACCTCAGGCTACGGTCAAACCTGCAGGAAAGCCAAGGCAGGAGCCTGAAGCAGCTGCATCCACATGGAGAGCAGAGAGAGCCCAGGCATCCTTGGTTCTCTGCTCACTTCCCCTACTATCAGACAGTCTAGGATCCCAGCCAGAAATGGTACGCCTCACAAAGGGCTGAGTCTTCCGTAATGAATCCAGCTGAGAGAAAAATCCCTTGGAGACATGCCTAAGGCCAACTAATGTAGACAAGCTCTCACTGAGACTTGCCTCTGAGGTGATTGTAGGTCTAGTTGACAGGTAAAGCTGACCATCATAGATGTGAAGAAAACAGAATAGAGACAATTCAAACTCACCAATCATACATTGGGTAAATAAGATGAACTCTGAGGCAGGAGATGTTATATCTTGAATCTCAATGATATTTAATACATATGGATAATGTCAAGCCTACATTTGCACACAGAAACCAAAATATTCACAAAAGATAGTAGCTATTATGTATAGGAAAGTGACCATAAGCCAGGTACTGTGCTGAGTATGACATACACACACAACAGCAATCCAGCTAGTAAAAGGCAGAGTCGGAATCCAAAGTCAGTGCCCTGACTCCAGTGTCTTTGTGCTTTAGGGCTGTATTAGAGAGTCCAGGGCTGGGATGAGGAGCTGGGCTTCAAACCTTCCTTAAAACAACAAATTCAAAGGTGAATCATTGGTAACTTGAAATCTCAGAGATGAATCTACTGTTATGAAATCAGAACTGAGTAGGTAGCATGCCAAGAGGACTATATGAGTACCTTTGTTCAACTCATTTTCTAAAACTAAGCAAAGCATTCGTGAGAATTTATATTTGAATAATAAGTTATATTTTAATGATTCAGGGGTGTGTGTGGGAGGGTGTGTGTGTGTGTGTGTGTGTGTGTGTGTGTGTGTGTGTGTGTGTGTAGCATGTGCACAGAGATGAGGAGGCAGAGGCTAGAAGAGTAGGCAGAGGCCATGGAGCTCAGATTTCCCTTCTGAACTCCCAGGTGGGGTGCTACCTTCTTAGCCACTGTGCTACTTCTCCAGCCCTGTGCATCATATTTTCAAGGAATTTTTCCTTCTATTTTTTGACTTTACCTAGATGAGGATTAAGCATCCATAATCAATCAAGTGGACACCAGGGTGCTGCTGCTTTCAAATGTGCCTGCACAAAACTCCCTGCCAGACAATGAGAAGACATCAACATGTGTACCCATGTGCACAGATACTATATACAGCCATGCACATGCATACATACATACAAAATAAAAAACCCACTGTAGCAAGAGTGGAAGAGATTTACATAAAAGGTGGTTGATCTTAAAAACCCAATGCCTGATGTATCCAAGAGAAAAAATGTCCAGCTACTTCCATTTAATTATGTTTCTATAAATATTAAGTAGCAGTTCTTATTTCTTCCTTTACAGACAAGCCTATGGTTGTTTCTAGTGTAAGCCTGACATCACCTCACTGTCAAAAACAAAACATAACACAAAATCCCCTTTATAATCATCAGCAGAAACTGTCATGAAGGATCCACAACACACATCTTCCCAGGGAAGTCATCTCCTGTGTGCCCAGTTCTGCACTGCTCATGGAACCTTGCCTGACATCACCTCTGAGCTTCTATCTCCATGGGTATGCCTTCCCACTACCTCACTTTCTCCTCCTCATGGGGATAGAGACAGTGTCTTACTAGAAGAACCTTTCTATTGCCTTCATTTTCATTTGGCATCATATGTTCAAGCTGCTTTCATCACTCCCTAGTTTGAAGATACCCCCTCTTCTTCCTCCTGTCCAAGGTCTGAAGTTCATCTGATCAGCCACCCTGGCCGGGACCAACAACTGCACAGAACTGCTGGCTCTGGACCCTCCCTGCCTCTCTGTGGGTTCCAAGAATTGAACTTAGGTCATTGGAGCAGACTGCAAGTTCCTTTATCAGCTAAGCTGTCTCAGCAGCTGGAAAACTTACTTTAAACAGGTGAGATGAGTCAGCAGAGTTTCCATGGACAAAACACTGCCTCGTGGCCTCTGAATCAGTGGAGAAAGCTGCCAGTCTCTGAGGTTTGATTTTGAAGATGGAGCCAGGAAATACTGAAGACCTCTGGACCTGGTTGCTTCTGGTTTGATGTCAGAAGAAACCCAGGCTTCTAATGATGACTGGCTGTTTAATAATACCTATCAGCTAAACTTACAGTCTAGATCTCTCTGTCAAGTTTTTGTGGACAACTTGATTCTGTTGACTGTTGGGCCCCATGAGGAACAAGCTGGAGCTGACAGGATCAGTGAGGAACAGCCCAGGGTCAGCCTAAAGAATCATAATGCTGGGGCTGTCAAATGCAGGGTACTTTACAGCAAGCCATGGGAGCTACAAAATGGACAGAATACTTTGACTGCAATATCTACACCTTGGCTTACACACACACACACACACACACACACACACACACACACACACACTAATAAATGTAAAACAAAACAAAACTCCCAGGCATAATGTTTTAGAAGAAACTGCCAGATTCTTATTGGGTTGGTGAGACTAGGAAATCTAGAAGTCAGGGGTCAGGAGAAAGGGTCCATGAGGAAATCACTACAACATACCAAGTTTCACATTGCACTAGCATCTTCAAGATTAATGGCAAAGCCTGGCTTGGCTACTGAGATCATTCCTGAAGTTTAGCATAGCAGATATGAAATGAGAAAGGCAGAGATCCCTAAAAAAAAAAAAAGTCAGTATTTGCCATTGTGTTTACAAATGTTATTGAATTTGCTGGTGAGAACTACAGAGAAGAGGGCAGTGGATAATGGTAACTCCTTCACATCCAGCACACTCAGTACATGAGCACATCTCTAGCTTCCCCAAACTCCTCCCAGGCCCAGCATACCCGGGCCTGTGAAGGAAGGAAGCAGTCTTACAATCGATTGCCCAGCTCTCCAGGGCTCTTTTGGGATCTAGAATGAAGGTTGGATCACACCAGTCCAGGACCTCATATATTTTAAGTTAACTGAGGTTTATGTTAATATCAGTGATGCCCAGATATGAGGGCACCCAGAGTTCAAATAAAAATCAATCCTTTTCTCAGAACTGTTCCATGCACATCAAGAATCTGGGCAATGATCGCTCAGGGGAAGGACAATACAGATGTGTGCAGGTTTCTCCTCAAACACTATGAAAAAGGAAAAAAAAATAAATCAAAACACAGAAATCTTCTCAAATTTAAAATTTAGGACATGCTGAGGGAATCTGTTTATCTTTTCTAAAATAGTGATTCAGGGCAATGATAGATATCTACATATCAATGTCGGAAAGAAAACAATGCCACCAAAGCCAGGGGACACTCAATAGTGGCCTTTTTAAAATGTGATTTTTAAAAGATTTGCAAGGTTGTTTTTATAATAAAGTTTAAAGTAAAACATGTTTATTTAAAAATAATTGTGTGTGCATATGTGTACAGGTATGTGTGAATATATGTGTGGAGATCAGAGGGCAATATTGAATGTGTCCTTCAATCGCTGTCTACCTTATTTACTGAGATGGGTCTCTCAATGAACCTGGAGTTCACAGAGGCAGATAGCCTTGATAGCAAGCATCACAGGTCTTCTTGTCTCCATCTTCTCCAAGCTGGGGCTCCAGACAAGCACCTCTGTCCAGTGGTTTGTTTGTTGGTTTGTTTGTTTGTTTGATTGATTGATTGTTTTAACATGGGTTATATGGATCCAAACATATGCCTTTATGTTTACACAGCAAGTACTTTGCTGACTGGGCCATCTCCACAGCAAGGACATTTGCTTCTAAACAAGAAAACAGCTAAGGCAGAGAAAGGTTCTCCACACAGAGCTGTGTATTTTCTTGCTACTTCTGTATGAACACCAAGACTATTGCAATAGGAGCTTACATGCCTTTCACCACCTGGCTGCTTAGGAAGTCTCCCAGAACCTCAAATCTACTTCATGTTCTCTTACAAAGCGGAGTGTCAGCTATTAGGCAAGGGCATGGCATATTTATACTTCAAAATGTTCAAAATAGTCATAACACAAGACCAAATGGGAAATAATTGCTGCCCTGAATGATCTGGTGTCCTTCACTCTGGCCTTCTGTGTCTTGGGATTTTCTAGAAACCCCACCATGATTTGTCATCTAGCTGCTGCTGTATCAGTTGGCCTCCAGTCCCCTGCTTAAGGTTTAAGCTTAGGGTCTTTGAGTGGAGAGTGCTCACATCTGCCACTTAATAACTTTATCACTACTACTGTGCTCTGCCCTATCCTCACTGTTCAGGGTAGATAAGTCACATGTATTACCCAGGCTCTACCACTGAAACCATGTTCAGTTGTTGTCGGTCAGTTCATTCTTGCTAAGCAAGAACTTTACAGAGTTAGCTTCTTAGTCCCTGTCTTCTTCTTTAAGTGGAGCCATCAGTGTCCAGCTCAACACTCCAGCTATAGAAAGACCAACCAGTGTCATAGCCAGGCAGAGGCGGTGCACACCTTTAATCCCAGCACCTGTGAGGCAGGTGGACCTCTGAGTTCAAGGCTAGCCTGGTCTATAGAGTGAGTTCCAGGACTAACACAGAGAAACTCTATCTTGAATAAAAAGAAAGGAAAAAGGAAGGGAGGGAGGGAGGAGGGCTGGAAGAAAAGAGGAAAAGAGGGAGGGAGAGAAGGAAGGTAGGTGACACATGCTGGGGTCCACAGACTCCATCTCCTCTGTTCACCAGGCTTCAAGGAATTGACACAGGATCTGGATATTATTTTCATCAGGCAAATCTCCTTCCTCCCTTTATTTCCGATGAAATCCACAGAAGGAGATTTAAGCAGAAAGCAGAACACGCCATGTTAACATGTTATTCTTATTTGAGGGTCCAGAAGAAAGAGAGACTGAAAGCAGCAAGGACCACCTGTGTGGCAGGCTACGGGCTCTGTGGGACTTCAACTCAATGCCTTTATCTCAGCAATATACAGCAGTGTGCGCGCCATTGCTCAAGAATATTAAAAGAGTAAATAATAGCACCTTTACAAATTCAGCAGGTTCTCCCTCCAAGGGGTTTTATAAAGAATGCTGTGCAGGCATCCCACACATGAGAGAGGGAATAAAATTACCCCACTCACCCACAGAAAAAACAGGGGTAGTTCTTCAAAGCAGGAGGAGGCACGCTTTGCTTGTTAAGAAGTTAATGTATAAAATTTAAATTTAATGAGTAAAAAGAGAGAGGGATCCTTTACAGGATTTTGAAGTCTATAGACTGAAAGAAGGTTCTGAAACAGCTTTGCTAATAAATATGGTTCTCAGGACCCAACACCATGACCAAAGATGTGTGCTCAACATGAAGCACACATGGCTTTAATCCAGGGGTACATGGCTTACCACTCCAACTGTGGTGCTCACCCATCAACCAGCCAGCTGTCTAACTCTGGCCCCATGCCTTCTCTGCCTTGGTGAACTGAACCCTTAAAGGATGAACTGAAATAAATCCTTCTTTTTTTCCTTCCTTCTTTCCTTCCTTCTTTCCTTCCTTCCTTCCTTCTGTTATCACCATGTATTTCATCCCTGTTACAGGAAACCTAACTAATACATGAACAAGGAGCTAATACATAACAAATACCCAAATATCCTGATAGAGTTTAACATAATAAAACTCAGTGCTCTGCCTTCAGGCATCAGTATGTTCATCATACAGGACAACAGCACCTGTGTAACAGGCTACCCCAGGTCCCCATGCTGCCATAGTAAGAACTTTATCAAGTGAATCATCTTCCCATCACTCACCCATGATGGTGAGCAGGGGTGGGGGGGTGGGGGGTGTCTATTTTATCTCGTGTGTTCTCTCTACTACTAAAGAATATAATTCTTTAGATGTATTTCCTTCCTCTCCACTTCACTCTCTGGCATAGAATATAATCTCCTTGGGCTATGGCCTTGACATTTACATTCACTTTTGCCTTTTCTTGCTTCAGAAGAATAGCTAACACACAGCAATCACTCAACACATAGGTGTTAAATGATGACTCACAGTTATCATGATTAGGAATTGTGTGAATTTCCTCAAGCTATGGGACCTGCATTAACTTCTACTTGTGCTCATAAAGCTATCAATAAATTCCAACCCCACTGAACTCTTCCACTTTCTGATGCTTTCAATTTTCTATGATCCCAAAATAGATCAAAACTTGTAAATTGACTGACAGTGCAACTCAGAAGCACACCTGTCTAGCTTATGCAAGGCTCTGGATTTGGTCCCTAGCACCTAAACAATAAAACAAAACCCTTAGCACTGAATGAAGCCCAGATATGCTTTAAACAAAGACTTAGTATTGGTTTATCATCAGTGCTATTGTTTTATGAATTTTGTTTGAGCTGTCCGGAAATAGTTTTGCTTACATGCTAATTATAGGCATATCCTCTAGAACATACTCATGTAGAAAATGACCTACACAAGAGAAGCCATCATGGTGGTGGGAATAAAAGCAACTTTAATACAAATCATAATACTGTTACTTTGGGCTCCCATTCATAGAGTACTGACTCACTGCCAGGCATTTCCATCATTATTTTATATTATTTAATTTACTTGGTCATTATAATTAATCTGTGAAATAAGTGCTAAGCATGGTGCTTACCCTGACTAGGAGACTGAGGCAGGGGTGACTAAATTAGCAAAATGGGAGTTACTTAATGCACTGTTCTCACTACCTTGTTTCTACACCACCTCCCATGGCACCATTATGAAGTTTTAATTCTATACTTTAAATATGAATAGCATATATATGTAATAATGTTTTAAAACAATTTATCCCCAGGACTAGGGAGATGGCTTAGTGGATGAAGTATTTGACAAAGTTGAATCTTCGGAACCCATTTAAAAGCTGGATAGATATGATGGCCTATCTGTAATTCCAACATTCAAAATGCAGAGACATGGTCAAAGCTGCTTGCTAGATTAAATAGGCAAGCTTCATGTTCCTCAAGGGACCCTATCTCAGAAGGTAGAGAGCACAAAAGGAAGACACTTGACAATAACCTCTGACCTCCATGTAAACAAACATCACTTCTTCTCTGGGGCAGAAAATGATCTTTAGGCTTTTGTCTGTTCGCTCTCCAGGGCAAGACATCCTCAAACAGTCCAGTTGAGTATGCATGAGTACATTGTCATTCTCAGGAGAGAAGAGAGGCCCCTTCCTAGTCATCTGGGGAACCTCTTAGAGCCCACTCTGGACAGGCCATATCAGATGACAGGCCATGTTTAGTAGTTGATGTCCAAGGAATTCCAGGGCCACAGTTGACGGGTTCTGTGTGCAAGCCAATGAGCAGGGCTGAGAACAGACCTACCATGGCAAGAAAAGACTTGAGGCTCTGCCTTCAGCTGCTAGGAAGCAACTAGGGGTTGCTAGTCGATTTCTTTATTAGCCACCTAGATAAAGACATAGAGAGAAGGCTCATCAGCCATTCAGATGCTGCACGACTGAAAATGGTAACTGCACACTGAATGAGCCAATCAGAACTGTAAAGATTTTGACAGGCAGAGATGATGGATGCCAACTGGGAAGGTGAAATTGTACAAGGGAAAAATATTGCTTGGGTGGATTCCCGGGAGGGAAGATGAATCACCATTAGGAAAGAAGGAACATCTGCAGGAGGAGGAAAATCATGGAAAGAGAATGCTTTATGTCTTATTCTCTTACTGAGAAGCTAGACAGGGAATGTGGCAGGAAAACTGCCCACCACTGCTGACCAGAGCCCAAGAAGCTGTGTCCTTCCTCCTATGAATTGCCAGATTAGTGGTTCTCTATCCATCATTAATAGTTATGTGTTTGGGAACGATGCAATCCAATATATTCTAAGCCTATACCTAGATCTGAACTGTTAATGTTTTTCACATAGTTTTTATGATTTTATTTCATTTTTAATATTGTGTGTGTGTCACCACATAATGCATGTATATAAGTACAGTTGCCTACAAAGGCCAGAAGAGGACACTGGATGCCCCGTAACTGCAGTTACACATAGTTATGTGTAACCTGACATGGGAAAGGAACCCACACAACTCCTCTACAAAAGCAGTATATGCTCTAAACCACTGGCCATCCCTTCAGCTGCTAGGTATATGGGAGGTTTTAATGTGTCTGTCTCACACACTGGAAAGAACCCATAAAACTCCCATGTACACTGTTTAACCAAAATATTTTTACATTAACAAGATATATTACCAACTATTTCTTTGATAATACCCTATGTCTAACCCACACCAATTTCCTCCCAGCTTATAATGTCTTGTCTGACTTTTTTTGTGTTCAATCTTGAATCTAAGCAAGGTTCCCTCACTCCATTTGGTTGTGATTTCTCTTATATAATAGAGAACTCTCCTGTGGCTTTGAATTTAGGCTTGTTGGTTCCCAGCATTTAACTTACTCATTCACTGTTGGTATTCATACGTGCATTTTGATCAAATTCATCTTAGAAGTTTTTGACAAGAATCCTTTGTGGTGAGGGTTTCTTGGCTCCTTGCATTCCCTTCAGAGGTGTGCCACATCTTCTGTCTCTTTCTCCGAGGGAAGCTTTTCTGTATGAATAAAAGAGCTTCCAGATCTTTCTCTTAACAAGGTACATTTTCTCTTTATAATTATCAATCAACCTTAGGTGTTATGCTTTCACAGAATGGGAATATATCATTGCCCAACAACAGTACAAAGGGTCAGAATCCTTTGCAAAGATTGTCCAATTCCTTCATTTCTTTATTAGCTGTTTTTCTCTCATCAACTAAATATCCTTTCTAAAAACTTATAGCTGCCACTACTTCCACTTTTAGAATACCAACAGCATATTCTATTAAAGAGGGTCATCTGGCTTTCTTCAAAGAACTCTTTAGCATTTCTCTGGGGCTTTGTAGAAAAGCAGCCATGGCAGACATAGCACAGCAGATGTGTGCCAACTGGACTTCATCTGCAAAGGCAAGTGGCCACTGCATCTGCTGTCCCCACAATTCTCCACCTCTGTCTGGAGTCTGATAACTCATATCCCCAGCTGAACAGTTCTCAGTGCACTTTCACAGTCCGCAGTCCAGCCACGTCACATGGATGGGTATAAGTGCTGATTCTGCCAAGTGGATGAGAAGAGGCCCTGAACACATGGGCAATGCAGACTTAACCCAGATTGATCTATTTGCCTTTCCACCATCTCTCTTTATGTAGATTTATGAAGACCCCAAACTTACATCATGGATAACATATAGGGTGGCCTCAAAGACTTCTGAGAAAAATTAAAATCTAGGTCAAGGGAGGTGGCTTGGTGGGTAAAGTACCTGCTGTGCAAACATGGAGACTTGAATTGACTTAAAGCCAGATACTGCAGTACATCTATAATCCTAGTATTCCCAGGGCAAGGTGGCAGGTAGACATAGTAGAATCCCCAGAAGATCATAGATCAGTTAGCATATACCTAAAGCAAAGAAGATGTGTCTCAAACAGCACAGCAAAGACCTGACACACCCGAGGCTATACTCTTGACCTCCACACATATACTCTGGCATATGCACACAAAGACATACACACACACACACACACACACACACACACACACACACACACGCACAGAGAGACACAGAGAGAGAGAGACAGAGAGAGAGACAGAGGGACACAAAGACACAGAGACACAGAGAAAGAGAGAGAGACAGAGGAGACTTTAAAAATTTGGAAGCTTAGCAACGCTAATCATCAAATTATGCTTTCCCTACAATGTGAGCTACTTGTTTGTCAGAATGAGAAACATGATACTATGACATAAATATTCTCCAAAGATGACAGTTATGGTTATATTTCATCTTCATGGAAAGAAAACAATTTAAAATATTTGGAAATGTATCACTCAAATGGAAATTAATGCCCTGCTTTAGTTTTTGAATGGAATATAAACACAACAGAGATGCAAAGCCTACCACACCCCACTACCTCTGCAGCTCAATCTGTCAACGTGACAGAAGACACAGCTCTACTTCCTAACTTATTAACAGGTGCTGAGATACAGAAAGGGATGCCGAGCTCTGCAGAGTGCCGCTCTACAGCCAGCAAGTACTGCTATGGCCGCTATCACTGTTCAAGACATAAGAGACCTTTAAATGGGGACAAAAATGCATTTAAATTCAAAGAAACAGGCTCCAAACCTGATTTGAGAAGTCTCGTGAAGCTGCTGTTTTTATAAAGTCAGAACATAATGTTGGATGTGGTGACACATGCTTTTAATCCCAATCCTTGGGAGACAGAGGCAAGTAGATCTCTGTGGGTTCCAAGGCAGCCAGGGCTACATAGTGAGACTCCATCTCAAAACAAAAATAAAAACAGTATACTTAAGTAGATCATACTCCATCACCCAGATGTTGCTGTCTGAGGCAAGAATGGGCAATATAAGGCTGGGCAAATCTTTATGTAGCTCTGTAACAGCATGAAAGCACATGGGAACACAGCTACTCCTCTGTGGCACACAGTTCTTTGGGAAAAGAGGAAGCTAACGTTTACAAGGCAACTACTAGAATGTGCTATTTCATGTATGGGTGTGTTGGGTGCACATATGTGTGCCAGCCAGTGCATGTGTATTCAGGTGTTGATGGTACATTTGTGCATGGACATGCATAGGTCAGAGGTCAATGTCAGGCATCTTCCTCAGCCATGTGCCATCACATTTCTGAGACAGGGTCTCTCACTTACCCTGGAACTCACAGACTGTCTTTACTAGCTGGCCTGCAAACTCTGGGGATCCTTCTGATCCTACCTCCCAAGAATTGGGGTCCTAGACGTGTGCCATTGTGGCAGTTTTGCTCTGGGCTTTGTTTGCATGGTTGTTTTGGTTTGGACATAGCTTCAAGGTTCTCACTCAGGTTCTTGCGCTTACACAGTGGCAATTTACCAACAGCACCAACTCCCCAGCCTCATAATCTGATATTTTACATTGAGCTCTGACCCTAGTATTTGCTGGGATTACAAATAAAAGCTTCTAAATCATAAATTCAATATCCTAAAGCTATACATGAAGCTAGTAAAAGGTTCTATTCTACCTTGAAAATACCTTACAGCTAACGCTGTTGTTAATGCATGTGAAGTCCCGGCTCTTAGAGAGCCATAAGTCAGCAAAAGACGAGACTTGACTGCACTTAATTGTTACTGCACACATCTAGGTGCTCTGTTGATGGACCAGTGACTTGAGAATGGGTTGCTGTTAATATTTCAAACTGTTCTTCAGTCTCTGTGTGTGACTGCTGCAAGAGCAACACTAATTCATGAGCAGCTGCGGAACCGTGACAGGAAGGAAATGGATGCACAGTCCTTTTGGAAAAAAAAAAAAAAAAAAAAGTGCATTTTTACAGAATCAACTCCCACTCTCCTGCTGAGGGGAAGGCTTCACAATTTAATTAGTCTTTTGTCTTACCTAAGTGCTTTGGCTGCTCAAATCCTCAACATGCTCCTGAGCAGGGCAACCCACAAATCTTTGCGGCATTCAGATGCAGTCATCTTTTGTTTGAGAACATTGGGCAAGATGTGGAAGGCATTTCCCTGGGGCCCTGACAGCATTAGTAAGCCTGAGAGTAGATGCTGAGAGGCAACCTGCATGCATCCTTTTAATGGGGTGGGGGTGGGGCAGGGAGAGAAGGAGGGAGAGACAGGAAGAGAGACTGAGACAGAGAGACAGAGAAAGAGAGGCCTTCCACAGTGTGAGGCCCTCAGCAGAGGCCTCTCCAGCCAGCTCTGGGAGATCCTGCTCAGCATTTATTTTCTTCAGTGTGAATGTGAGCCACTAGGCACAGATCATTCAGTCCTCTGCCCTCTACAGAGAAGTCTTTAAGCCATATCCAGCCAAGCCAAAGCTTGAAAAGAACTACTTAGTATAGGAAATTATCACTATTCAAGGACATTGCAATGACAAATCCACCTTCCCCACTGCATGGTTTATATGATTTTGTTAGAATATGTTAATTATTCATAATAATGGGTTCAATCATGACATCTTTGCATGTGCGTGCATGCACACACACACGCATACACGCACACTGATTTTGATCATATGTGACCACTGCTCTCCTGAGCTCTGTTCTTATTCCTGTTGATGTTCCTAATCAGGCTCCATCTCCTACTCTTCTATCTCTGACTCTGTATGTGTGTGTGTGTGTGTGTGTGTGTGTGTGTGAGAGAGAGAGAGAGAGAGAGAGAGAGAGAGAGAGAGAGAGAGAGAGAGAGACAGAGAGAGACAGAGACAGAGACAGAGAGAGGACAGAGATAAAGGACAAAGAGAATGAGGAAAGAAAGAAGACAGAGAGGAAGAGAGAGAGAAGAGAGGAAAGAGAGAGAGAGGGAGAGGCAGGAGGGAGAGAGAGAGAGAGTGAAATTTAACTAGGACTGTTTACATGAGTGTGGATAAGGGGTTATTTACAGGAACACAATCCTCTTATTTACCACTAAAGAAAACATGTCTCCTCCACCAGCAACCATGAACTCTCCGGCTCCTCAAAGAGAGGTAGTCTCAGGAACCGTCAGAGACTGAGTGTTGGCTCGCCCAGTCTTGGAGAGGTCAGAGAACTATGAGAAAGTCTAACAGAGCTGGGGACAGGGGCAAACTGAGCATATTTCTCCAGGGTTACTTTCCATCCAATTTATTTTTAGCAGTGTTTGCTTTCTGGAACTGACATCTAAGATGTCCATATTTTGAGGTTTCATGTGATGTTTTCATGTATATCCACTGCATGGTGCTCAATCAGAGGCCACATGTTTAGATGCCATCTTACTCTCTGGTGCTTGATGGTTTGTGATCATCTTCCAACAATGATCCAGAAAGTGTGAGCCAGGATTGTGCTGGGTTTGAGGGATAAAGGCCTTAGGCCATCCATTAACAATCTGACTACCCCACATCTGGAGCTTTTCCATCACTGTCCCTTAGATACAGGAAGAAAACCATTGCTTCTTTGTATCACCCTCCCTTTTACTCCTTCCATTTCCCAGTGCTTTACAAGAAACACTAATTACACAGTAAGGGTAGCACAATCAGATGCATTCAGTATTACGTACACTGAATTCAATGATCCAGCCATCATTCTGAAGGAATGACAGGCAACAAGCGAGTCAGATCAGCACTGTCCATGACCCACTACACTCAACTCTTCAGAAAAAAAAGAAGTGGAGCAGAAGGAAGGGAGGAATCCTGTGTACTGAAGAAGCTCAGCGTTATCTCTTCTCTCTTGCACAACATTATGAAGGGAGAGTGTGGTGATATATTGTATATTTAATAAAAAATAATCTGGAATATCAAAGGACAAGTCACCCACAGATTTAGCTGAAGGACCCATGTCTTTAATCCCATCACACAGGAGGCAAAGATCATTCAATAGGAGAAAGGCTGTAGAAAAAGACAGATGATGTTATGTCCACTGCTCCCACTAACTAAACCTGCTGTGAAGTCCCTCTCTCTCCAGAGCTGAGCAAACAGCACTATGCAGACAAGGTACAGTGAGGAAAACCTTGCAGTGTGTCCTGTCCCTAAGATGCATGTAAACATGAGGAGATGCCACATCATAGCCTCTCTAAGCATGGCCACAGAGTGAGGAAAAGATGTGGTGATGTATTATATATTTAATAAAATCAGCCTGGAATATCAGAGTACAGAATCACCCACAGTCAAGCTATGAAGGTCAGGTCAGAGGTTAAAGGTATGGGTCACCACTCTCTGACCTTCCTGGCCTAACTGTGGGTGATTCTGTACTCAGATATTCCAGGCTGATTTTATTAAATATATAATACTTTACCAAAAAAAGGGATAGAGCATCTCCTACTGAGGATCAGCTGGCAGATGCCTGTGAGTCTTGTGTTGTGAGTACTGTTTAACTGATGTCTTTATCAGTATGGGCTATCCATTCTCAAGGGGCCTATGTAATGTCACAAACTAAGTCAGCAATTATAGCCAATGCAAAAGGGTCATGCAACTCCATCCTGGGCACATATGCAGAACAGCATTCTTCAATACCAGAGCACTCATTCTAAAAAAGAAGAGAGAAAGATGTGTGAGCAAACTCACCAGTCTGAAGGCCCCTTTATTCTTAGCCAGCAGAGTCACAGTTTGAACTTGGCTGGGATAGAGGAAAATAAGGAACCTGAGAAAGAAGGTGGATGCCTAAGATAATGAATGAAGCCATATCAGTGAACTAGACTGAACTGTCAAAACTGGGTGAAACAGACTTAAAACCTTGGGTAGAGAGATGTCTCAGTTGATAAAGTGCTTGCACATGAGCATGAGAACCTGAGATCAGATCCCCATACTCACATGAAAAGCCAGTCGTGGTGGTATGTGTCTGTAATCCTCAAACTAGAGAGGCAGACACAGGAAGATGCATGGATCTTCACAGGCCAGTTTCTGGGGTTGCAGATCCCCAGATTTCAGTAGAGACTCCATCTCAAAAAAGTAATGTGGAAAGTGATAGAGGAAGACAGACATTTCCCTCTGGCCTCCACATACACACTCACACACATGTGCATGCACCTGCCAACGTTTGAACATACATATGCTTATATATATATACAAACGTTCAGGAAGAAGAAGAATTGAATGTGCTACAGCAAATTTTTGGCAGATATTGAACAAAATAAAATTATTTCATAGTGAAGCCTCAAGGGTATAAAATATGGCTCCTTCAGATGCCTATGTGCAATTCAGTGTATTGACGCTCAAGGAACTGAAAAAAAACTGGAAGAGGCATCTTGGCTCTTCTCTTGTGAATATCTTCACTCAGAAGGCTCCCTTTCCAGGTCCATGTGCGAGGAAAATTGCTGGTTTTTTCCAAGATTGTTCCCCATTTTTTCCTAGCATGGTTATACACAACTGTCCACTCTGCATCAAAACCAAAGCACAGACCAGAGGAGACCACTCAGAAGTAAACACACTTCTGTAAGTAAGAGGACAAGAGTTTGAATCCCTGGCACCCATGTACATGTCTGTAGGCATGAGGGCTCATCTGTGATTCTGGCTACAGAAGGCAGAAACAAAGGATTCCAGAGCAAGCGGCTAGTGAGAGTAGCCATATCTATGAGCAGCCATATCTGTGAACTCTGTGTTTGACTGAAAGAGGCTACTTCAATGAACAAGGTAGAAACCTGATCAAGGATAATTGTCAGCATCAACCTTGGGCCTCCACATACACATGCAAACACATATACATAAGGACACATGTGCACCTATGTGTCCACACACATGTAAAACCATGAATGAATACATGCATGCCCATGGGCATACACACACAAACACACACACACATTCAAAGCACACACAGAGAAGATGAAACTTCCAGAGACAAAAACCACTAAAGTGCTGGTCTCCTAGTCTCCCTCACATGGATTCAGAGTCTCATGAAGCTCTAGTTAAACAGAGTGCACATCTCTCTCTAAATCTGTCTTTTGTTGCAGAAACTTCTGCTTTAAGCCCTGTGGCCAGAGAGAAAATGATATTCCTTGTTTGTCCTTGGAGCACCAAAACATTCAGAAAGGGAAAAGCAGAAGGCCTTGGTCACCTTCATCAGGATGTGGCCAGCTCTGAAAGGTTTTGAGGTAGTACAGCTCTGCTTCCCAGAAAGCACACTTGTGACCAGCAAGGGCCCTGGGCAGGAAGGAACAGGGTTCCCATCCCTGCCACGAATGCCCCAGCTGATATGACATATATATGTATGTGTGTGTGTATGTATATATATATACACATATACATACATATATATATGTATATATATATATATATATATATATGGAAGGGATATTCTGCCCTGATTGAAAAGGTCATTGATATTTCACAGAAACTCCAGCTTTTGAGTCTACAGATTGCCATGCTTACAGGGATCTCTTCCCCGAGACAATGGAGACTAGGAAACTGAACCCCACATTTCTGTCTCTTGTTCTTTCTGTGCCTCATCTTCTTGAACCCCCATTAACAGTGATGGCCTCTGGAACAGAGAAAGTTTGTTCTTCCAGAGGATGTTGGAAAGACAGGCTTTCCTCCCCCTCTCCTCTTTTCTCTCCCCTCCCTCCCTCCTTTCTAAAATACATCTGTCCTTCTTCTGATCTCCCTATGCAGCTAAAGTCTTTCAACTTTCTTGAGATGAAACACAGACTGTAGAATATTGATTTTTCTCTCCTTTTCCCCTGTAAATTCATGACAAATAGTGAATAAAAGCTTATCTGAAAATCTGGATATCCAATTAAATATTATTCTCAAGTGAAAGATCACTCATATACACATGCATACACTCACACATGTACTCACTCATACACAGGACTCCAACATTTTTTCTTATTGATTAAGCTTGTCCTTTGACAATTTCATACATGTAATACATTGTTTATTCTCAACTCCATCCTACCCTAGGATAACTCTATTATTCCTACCCTGCTCATGTCACCCTTCCTACAAGACCCTCTCCCACATTCCTACTCTTTTGCCTTGTCTAGTGTCCCACTGAGTTTAACCAGGACATTCTAAGTGGTCACGGGTTTTGAACTATACACTGCAGCCTTGAGGGCTCACCAGTTAATGCCCAACTGAAGGTAATATATGCCAGCACCATCACCACCCCTGAATCCACTTTGCCATCTCAGTGGCTCAAGGATGTCCTTTTAACTCTAAGTAAACTCTCTATATGAAGCATGAGTGACATATACTATGATCTCTCATCTCAGACCCCAGCTGCCTGTGGGGGGGGCATTGTGAAGAACAAAAACTTGATAGTTCTTTGCCTGTGTGATGGCTTGCTCCCCTAACTCATCAAACCCACAAAATTAGAAAGGCAAATTGAGAGTCAATAAGTAGGCAGGCAGGTCAAGGCTATGATCAGGGTAGATGGCTTATCAGCCTGGCCTTAGGATGGGCTTATCACATAACTGCTATGATTCCACCTGTCATGAGCTAAGTACTTTGTTTTCTTTCACATAGGTTCTATCACCTGAGTTGTTAGGATCGAAGCCTGGGTCCAGACTCAGCCCCCAGCCACCAACAGGCCAGGTTACCAGAATCATAGTGAAAATTAGAGAAAGGAGGTTTAACCAAGTACCACATTGGAAAGAGGAGCAAGAGGCATAGTGTGAGGTTTCGGGTTAAATAGACAACAGGAAGCATACATAACTAAGTAGTCTTGGTCAAAGCACAGTCCTGCCCACCAATGACACAATAGTGTCTCAACTCCAGACTCCTGCAAGGAGGTCTACAGGCTGTCAGAGAAGGTGACATCTTCTGGGATGAGCTCTGCCTCCGGCTCTTCCCACAACACTATCCTAGCATAATGTTCCTGTGAAAATCCCAGTATCTTAGGGCCTGTTATTTCAATAGTCTCACAGCCAAAGGGAGGAGCACAGCATCTTTTTAGGAACTCTCCATTTTTTCCAGGATGGCTACAGCTCTAAGAAAAGGCACAAACAACCATGTAATTCAAGAAGGGGTCAAATCTCCATCAGAAACAACCCAGCCAAATAAAACTCCTTAAACAAGGAACTACATAAAACTATTTTAGAAAAAATAATTCTCTTATTTTGAGCCAAAAACATGTTTCTTAAAACTTTTGCCTTATTGTCTGCATTTCAAACACAAGCAGTTGGGGTTTCTGAGCCACATACATGGTACTGTTAATTTGAGGATCAGACTATCTGAGGGAGGAAGAAGGCTGGGGTTAGCATAAATGTAGACTAAGGTTAGACATAGATACTCTTTTCCTTTCTCTCCTGTGTTTTTCTTACAACCCCAGCAGACTAGAGCCTCATCTGTCTAGGACTTACAAGATCTATGTTCAGGGTCTGTCTTCTCTCTCTTATTCCTGAGACAATCTTCCTAAAAGGCCATGGGACCATCCTTTGTTATCACATTTGATTCTGTCCTTGGTTCCCAACATGAGAGCTCCCTAGACTCGGAGTTCTCAGGGTGATTTGTCTATTTGCTAATGAAATAATAGGTTGCTGTGTCCTTTCCCAGACTTAGGACAGGACACCAGAGAGACTTAGAACTTTAACTTCACCTTCTCATCCCCAGCCTTAAGTGGGGAGCAAAGGGCTCAAGACTGAATTACTCACTGATGGCAAATGATTTAGTTAATCAGCTTATAGAATAAGACCTGGTGCTAGCTGATTTTATATCAACTTGACACTAGCTAGAATCATTCTGGAAAGAAGAACCTCAAGTGAGAAAACATCAGATTGGCCTGTGGGCAGACATATGGGGCATCTTAATGACTGATGATTGATGTGAGAAGGTACAGGTCACTGTGCGCAGTACCACCCCTGGGCTGGTGGCTCTTGCTTATGCATCTTCCTGTCCTGCTGGAGTTTCTGCCTTGACTTCCCTTCATTATGGAAGCATAAAATAAAATAAACCTTTTTTTCCTCCCTAAGTTGCCTTTTGTCTCATGATGTTTTATCGCAACAGCAACTCTAATTAGGACAGGGTTCCACAAACCCTTTTGAGAATTGGTGAGTATATCCAAGACAGTGGCACAGCCCCAAAGTGCGTGGAGATGGGAGAGCCTTGCCCACTGACTCTCTTCATTAGGGTGTTTATTTAAACTTAGTATCTGTCTCAGTGCACCAGTAAACAGAAGCAAAATGTCTTCCTAAGTTTGATGAAGCAAGTGTCTAAAGATGAGTCCTGGGTATTAGAATTCAGACTTGACAGATGCTCAGACCACAAAACCTGCTCCAGTCCCTTGCCCTCTCCAGTGTGCTGAGAATAGTGTTTGTGAATTTCTAACAGACGTCTAGGTGCTGGATTTCCCACATTCCTCACATGAAAACACACATCAAAGGTGACCACTAGAGGTAACTGTCCCTCCCCTAACTTCCCCCACTGCCTGCTGGGAAGACAACCAGGGCTAGCTAAGGTTTGTGCTACAAAATCTTCCTCATTCCTCTGAGCCCTAATAAGAAGGGACCCCGATTCCTCCAAGTCAGTTTGACTCCTCTGTAGAGTCCCCAGGATGCTGTCTATGTGTAGGAGTGGGGCTTGAACTCTTTGGAGTAGCTGCCATACTGTTACTGTCTGACTGTCTATGACATTACTGCTCCTCTGACTCCTTACCCTACAGTTCATCACAGTGCCACCTTAGAATCCACATCTGAGCCCTTTCTGTGCTAACCTTCAATCTGTAGCTAAGTTGGACACAGATGAGGGTAGTCTTGAGACATTTGTCTTCAAAGAGGGGTCATCTTATGGAATTTACACTAACTCTGGACAGCTCTGTTGGAACTGAAATAAGTTCTAGAATACACCTGGAAAAACTTAAGGGCTACAAAGTATTGGAAAGTATACATTTGGTGCCAGGGTATTGTGAATGGACAGTCTATATCCATCCATCCATCCATCCATCCATCCATCCATCCACTACCTACGCACCCACCATCCCAGGTACTCATCCACACGCTTGTTTAATTGCTCACAGAACAGTCTACTGATATGCATGAAACACTCAGCAGGAACCAAAGCATGTCTGGCTTCTCTGAGTGACTGCTGCTATAAAGAAAAGGTGTTCAGGTCCTAGAGGGGGAAAAAGGCAGGGAAGAGACTTCTGCCATGTGCAAAGGATGTAGAGTTAGGCCCTGGACGGAGGCAGTGAGGCAGGAGGACATGGGAGGCACAGAAGGGGTAGGACAAAGACAGAAAATGGGAGAGGGAAGATGCCACCTGGTATACATTTTCACAGATTCGCTTCTGCATAGATTATGAACTTGGGGACTGGTGGTTTGAATGTAATTGACCCCTAAGCTCATAGGGAGTGGCACTATTAGGAAGTGTGGCTTGTTGGAGTAGGCATGGCTGTTATGGAGGAAGTGTGTCACTATAGAGGTAGTCCCTGAGGTTTCACATATGCTCTAGCTGCACCTAGTGTCTAAGACCATGTCCCATGGCCTGCACAAGACTAGACCTCTCGGCTACCTCTCTAGCACCATGTCAGCCTTCATTCTGCCATGTCCCACCATGACAGTAATGGACTGAACCTCTGAACTGTAAGCCACAAATTAATTTTTTTATGAGTTGCCATGTCATGTTGTCTCTTTACAGTAATAGAAACCCTAACTAAGACAGGGACCAAGAGAGGAGGAAGAAGAAGACTATTTAGAATGTGAATTCTCAGTGGAAACCACAGGGTTCATGCCATCAACACCACCAAGGAACTTCCTAGAGAAGTAGTTGTGAGCCCTAATCAAGAGTCATGAATCAAATTCTTTGGGCTATGAGGTGCCAAACAATCTGTATTTAAACAATCCACCTAGTGATTTTGATGTTGCAATAGGCCTAGATGAAACACAGCCCTAGTGAGATGCAATGATGGCTTACAATAGTATCTCAGAAGACATGGGCTTCTGTCTGTCTAAGAACAATTCTATTATAACTGTTCCCAACTATTGCAGCAGAGGTGATTAAAGCCCTTCTCGGAGCCACCAGGGTAGTAATAAAGTTCACATTGTTTCAATACAATGACACTCCAATAACTCAGTTTACCTGGTGTGCTAAGTCTGTAGCCCTAAGGATTTCACCATGCAAAAGCCATTAATAAGCTGTGAAACATAAAGACATTCAACTGGACTTTCTTTGGGACCTTCTGGGTCTCATTAGAGGTCCATAACAACTTATAGATGGCTTTGAAAGACCCCAGGGGTAAAGTTTCTACTATTACTCTGTGGAATGAACATGGTATCAAACAGTCTGGTGGATCTGTATTTCTACACCTGTGCTGTCCATTGCTGTTAATGCTGAAATCCACAAATAGTCAAAGGACAAAGATAAAGAAAGCATCAGTAACTGTTCTGTCACAAAAAACTGAATGTTTGTATTCACACACACATGTACACACATAAACTCACACACCTATACCACATACACACCACACACACCATACATGTACCATACACACATGTACACACACCACACACACATACACCATACACATACATACACCACACACACACTACACATATGTATACACATCACATACCACACACAAACATATACACACCACACAAACATACACACACCACACAAACATACACACACCACACACATACATATACCACACACATACCACACATACATACATATATACACACACATACACACACAAACACACAGACACCACACACACATACGCACACTCCATACTCACACACATACATCATACACATACACCACACACACATGTACACACACCACACACACAAACACACACACACCACCACACACACATACACCACACACATACACACACACACACACACACACACACACACACATACACACACACACATACATCAAGGCTCAGGGACCATTGATAAACAAGAGGCAGGAAGACCCTAAGAGCCAAAGGTTGGAGAGAACCAGAGCCAAACAATGTCTTCAGTGTTTTCTGAACATGACAGGGTGTTGCACTCAGAAACTCACAGCAGCTGTGGTTGCCTGTATAAGACCTGCATGTGATCAAGCCAGTCAGCATCCCAGCACAAAGTGGAAAGGGGTTCATGAGCTGCCACCCCTAACTGGGGTGCTATGGACAGTTGGTGGCTTTTGGAGGAGGGAAATGTCAGTTTTCCTCAAGGTTCCTCATAAATCAACCCATTCAAGTGAATGGGCCTACACTCAGGAGAATGTTGGCAGCATAACTTGGATTCAATGGGTTATTAAAAAAGAAAATTAAAAAATGAGGATATAGACTGGAGGATGGGGTGGGATAGATCTGGGTGTAGTTGGTGGGGGGTGATAGTGAATATCATCCAAATGTATTATATATGATTCTCAAAAAATTAATGCAATGTTCAAAAATCATAATAAAATGTAAGCTTTGTAAATGACCAGACTGACCTAGAAAATGAAAGCATGGTGGTAAGAAATTCTGGAAGATGGCTATTTTCCACAGTTGATGTCCCTCCACAAGCCCAATATTCTGGAGGAATGTGCTTTATGAGCTGGACAGAAAATTTCTCTCTCTGAAGCAGTTCAGCTCTCCTTGTAAAAGTGGACATTATGGAATAAAATAAGTCCACAAAGCTGGCAGTTCCTGTGGTGACCCACCATAGCAGGAAGGACTCATTTCCATATAATACATTTGAGTGATTTCATTGTAGACTGTAAAGTACCAAGTGTGCAGGATTTAGTTGAATCAAGAGACAACCTCTTTACTGAACCTTCTGGCTTACATTTCACTCTATGTCCTCCCAGTCTAAGGAGAGCTCCATTGTCATGAAGATGATCATTAAAATGATTAGAGAACAAATCATGAGAGAAGGAGATGGTTGAGTGAGAGGAGCAACAAAAAGGGAGAAAAAAAAAAAGAGATGGAGATCTTAATAGGGGAAGCCAGTGTGGGGTTGGAAAGAGACTGGGTACTAGGGAGACCTCCAAGAACTCACAGGATGTCCCTGGTTAGGTCTCCAACCAATAGTGGAGGGATTTCCTTATAATCAACTGAATAACCACCCTAAGTGTCATCACAGAACCTACATCCAACAATGAATAGAGGTAGAGGCAGAGTTCCATGGCTGAGCACTGAGCTGAGCTCCTGATCCAGCTGAGAGCGGTGGGGGGGGGGGAGAGTCTGTATGAGCAAGGGGATAGGAATTATGAGAAAAATGCCCACAGTGATGGCTGGCTGGAGCTCTGATGAGCTCACTGAATTAAGAACAGCCCATGGGGGGGCTGGAGAGATGGCTCAGAGGTTAAGAGCACTGACTGTTCTTCCAGAGGTCCTGAGTTCAATTCCCAGCAAAACCACATGGTGGCTCACAACCATCTATGATGAGGTCTGGCGCCCTCTTCTGTAAAACTGTATGCATAATAAATAAATAAATAAATAAAAATTAAAAAAAAAAGAACAGCCCATGGGGAACCATAGGAAGAAAAGCTACCCTCCAAGGATAAGCAACTGTCGATTGGCATGGGCAGTATGTAGAGCCTCTAGGGGTGGGATCAGACTGTGTTCCTGTGTGTGGGCTGTCACCTTGGAGCCCATTCTCTTTAGAGGAACATCTAACCCAGTCTTAATATTAGGATGAGGAAATTGAACTTGCCTGGTGTGGATGCGCCCTGCTCAGGTGACCCACTTTGGGACTTCTTGCCCTTTTGGGGAGAGGATGAGGGGATGGGGAAGGGGGAAAGGCTGAAGGCTGACTGGAAAGGATTGAGAGGAGGGAAGGGAAGAGGAGCAGGGGGATACATGGGTAAAAAATTTTAAAAAAAATTTAAAAAGATTAGACATATTCAAAGTGCAAAGGAGTGCCAATAGATTGAGAGAGAATCTTTCTGGCATCTATTCTGCAAACTGATACAAGCAAACATCTTTCTTCAGATGGAAGGGAGTTCAGGGAAGTAACAGAGTTGGGGGAAGACCCAGTAAAGTGCCTGTTATGCAAAGCAACTTGAGTTCAGACCGTAGCACATATGGGACAGGCAGACAGGGTAACACAGACCTGCCTCTCTAGTGCTGGTGCAGTGGGGGAAGGGCAGATCTCTCTGGCAGGCTGGTCTACTCAAATCAGGGAGTTCCAGGTTCAGTGAGAAACCAATCTCAAGAAAAAAAAGATGATGGGCATCTAATGGGTGGCATTCAACATCAGCCTCTGGTCTTCACACTTACCCACAATTCCTCCCCATCCCCGACACACACACATGAATACATATATGTGCACTCACAAAAGGACAATAACAACTCCAATATCGTCATTCAAATAAGGCCCAGACCCTAACAGGGGAATCAGCCATGTCTTCTTCTCTTACATCTTTCTTCATTTGATTTTCTCAAAGAAAAGAGGAGTGAAGAGTTGTTGAACAGAGTGGGGAAATTAATAAGGGGGGGGTGTTGGGATTTGGTTTCCCAAAGTTTGTTTCTTCTGGCAGTCTTTCATTTGTTCCTTGCCGATCAATATCTGTCTCCTGTCACTCCCCCACAACTTGGCAGCCTAAAAGAAATGAGTTTCTTCAAGAGCGAGACACACTGGTCGGGTGTGGGTTGGGATGTCGATCACAGATCTGAGTTTGGGGGCTCCTTCTTCCTGACTAGAACTGATGAAGCCAGAACATCTGCTTAGCTAAAGATGGAGTGTTTGCTCAGGGGAAAATATAATCAGTTTTTAATTAAGAAAGCTTTGACAAGAATAAAAATCACAGAAAGAAATATGTTTGCTTTCTTTTCAGTCTCAACAGGCTGGTCCTGGAAATAACTTCTCAGGTCTGGCCTTCCTTAATCTCCGAAGAGCCTAGGGTTTCCCATAATCCACAAGGGCAGGCTATGGCCAAGACTCAGCTTGGGGGACTATATTCAAGAGTATCTTTGTAGAGTGTGTGTGTGTGTGTGTGTGTGTGGTGTGTGTGTGGTATGTGTGGTATGTGTATGTGTGTGTGTGGTATGTGTGTGTATGTGTGTGTGTGATGTGGTGTGTGAGTGTGTATGTGTGTGTGTATGTGTGTGTGTGTGGTATGGTGTGGTGTGTGGGGGTGCCTGTGTGTTGTGGTGTGTGTGGTGCGGTGTGTGTGGTGTGTATGTTTGTGTGTGTGTGGTGTGACGTGTGTGTGTATGTGGTGTGGTGCATGTGTTTGGTATGGTGTGGTGTAGTGTATGTGTGTGTGCGGTATGGTGCGGTGTGTGTGTGTGTGTGTGTGTGGTGCGGTGTGGTATGGTGTGGTGTGTGTGTGTTTGGGTTGCATGTATGTGTATATGTCTGTGTGTGCAATGCAAGTAAAGACTGTAAATCCATTTCATCCATCATCCTTATCATCTCTCTATCTTGTTATTTAGATGGGGATAGCTCTCTGGCTGGCCAGCAAGCCATAGGAATCCAGCTTCTTCTCCAGCATGGGATTACAAACATGAACCACCATATCTGGCTTTTTGTGTGCATTCTGGGTCTTGAATAAGGTTTTCCATGCCCAGCATGTTCTTTACCAATGGAACCAAATTCCCAGCACAGCATACATATTAATAGTGCTTGTTTTACCTAAAGAGATATAATTAAGTCTTGTGCAAAGTTGTAGTGGCCATAATCCTATTCTGCAACAGCAAAGGCTTGGGTTCTAGAATATGCCAGGACAGTCTTTTAAAGGAAAGTCAAATAGAGATACACTGGGCTTAATTTAAACTAGAGGTAAAGGAGATGTTGGGAAGGGAAGAGGGTTGTGTTGGAAGCCTTGATCAAGCTAAGGAAGGATAAACTAGCTCCTGTGTCCTCACTGCATCTGAGAGAAAGAAGAAAGCCTAGAGGTGTCTAAGAGGTAGGTACCAGGAAGCAGAAATCAATAACTCTGACTCGTAAAATCAGGGAGGCACTGAACATGTGAACGGTGCAGCAGGCTAGGAAGCAATGACCTTGTGGTGAGCCAATACCCAAGGAAAAAACACCAAACTACTGGCTGTGGACTATGAGGGGCAGACTCTGGCTCTCCAAATCTATGGGTCTGTATTCATTGTTCTTAGCTTAAACTTTCAAGGATTCATTTGGGATTTCCATGCCCATCTGGGGTGTGTGTATGTGTGTGTGAGAGAGAGAGACAGAGACAGAGACAGAGAGAGAGAGAGAGAGAGAGAGAGAGAGAGAGAGAGAGAGAGAGAGAGAGGATGCACACACCCATGTGCAATGTATTTCTGGCCTCAGGGGTATATTATATATCTTAGGCAGGTGCTTTCCAGAGACCTAGATCCCCAACTCTCTCTTTAGTTATTATAAGGTAGGATGCCACTTACTTTCTCAATCTGGTCTTGAATTCACTCAGTAGTACAGGCAAGTCTTAACTTTTGGTCCTCTGCCTTAGCCTCCCAGGTGATTGCAGTCCTCTGTTATCAGGTCTGACTACTCTTGTCTTTAAAATGACATTCTGGCCTGAGAATTTTCCTAATTTAAGAGTTGCAACACCTAATGTTTATAGTCGGGTGAGAAGCACACTTTACTATTAAGATACAACTTCAGCTTACAACTCTCCTGTGTGTATTGTCGGCCCAAAAACTGAGGAACCTTGGTAATGAGCATGAAATTCAGCAAGTAGGATAGTGGCCCTGGCTCTATCATTTTCTGGTCTTGAAACTCTTGAGAAAGGCATGCAGGTACACATGCCTGCTGCAGGATGTATATGAAGTCACAGGACAGCCTTGAAGAGCAGGTTTGACTGTGGTTCTGGGGATCACACTCAATAAGTTCTTGCTGAGCCCTCTCATAAGCCTCAGTTTTTTATGTATTAACATAGGAATGCATCCATCTCGACAGAACTTCTGGTCTACTTAAATGAGACTCTATAAGTGGAACAAGCTTACAGTCACACATATCAGGCATCCTGTGTATAGAAATATGATTCTACTATGGAAAGAACACAAAGCATACAGAAAAACTGGTGAGTATTTAAACACAAGGTAATTCAAATTTAACTATTCTACCCATGGAAATAGAATCAACCAGAATATGAAACATAATAACATATGAATTTCATATTTATGTAGAAAAGTTCATAGTTACAGTCAAACAAATCTCTCTGTCATACCCAGCTTTTCACAGTCCTGCCCTGGTCCCCACTGCCACTTTTAAAATAATCACTCTAAGACTTAATATTAGTTAAAAATTGTCGGGCCTATGGCTCAGGCTTACATTAGCTAGCCCTGACATCTTAAGTCAACCATTTGTATTAATCGATATGTCAGCACATGTCTTGTGGCTTGACCTGTCTCATTACATCTTGCTCCTCCTCTCCTCTGTGGCTTGTGCCTCCTCCAACTCCACCTTTCTCCTTCCTGTATCTCTCTTACATTTCCTGCCTGACTATATTCTGCTTCGCTATAGGTCATAGAAACCTCTTTATTAATCAATGATAGAAACTCATATTCACAGTCTACAGAAAGACATAGCACTTCCTCTTTTCTGACTAATCAAAAATGAAGGTTTTAACTTTAACATAGTAAAAATGACATATATAACAAAACAGTTATCAAGCAAGAATTATAGTTATAATATCTAGTCTGTTTGTATTTGGCAAAATTAAAGAAAATACTTTATCACCTATTCTATTTTTGTGAGTTTTAAGTTTCATATCTAATTTATCTTTTATCATAACTAAGTACATTTATATCTAGTCTTTAACCCCATCAAAGACCCCAGAAGGACATAATATTACCTAAGTAAACAGAAAGTGCATTGCAAGCAACTTCTAAAATTCTAGAAAGACAGAGACATCTGGCTGCCTGGACAGTCACCCAAAGTTCCTCTGCAACATTGGGGCATCCATCTTTGGCCTACAGGCCTGGAGTCTCTGGTATGCTTTTCAGTGAAGCAGGAAATTTGAAGGAATGTTCTGCCTGTTCTGGCAAGTTTTGTGAGTCACTTTTATTTGTGCCTTGCAGTTTCTTCTGTGAAGCAAAAACTTGAAAGACTGTCACATCTTGTTTTGGCAAAATTCAGTGGTCATCTTCCTATGGGTCCTGCATGTCCATTTTATACAACATACTGTCAAGAAGTCCAGGTAAGAGCACTTTCTTGCCAAAATGGCTAGTCTTTGCCATAATGAAAGCAGACTCCTTAAGGAGTTTTTCAACACCGATCATCTTCTCTGTATTAATTGGTGCTGCCAGGAGCAGACCTGTGTCATTGTCTAGAAAAGTCTAAGTTTTTTTTTGTTTGTTTGTTTGTTTGTTTTGAGATTTTTATTAATTAATTTATTTTTTAAAGATTAAACACAATTGGCAAATTCTTAACCAAGTTAAACAAAAAAGGAAGACCTACTTCAATAAAACTAGAAATTAAAAGCCAAGCATTATACCAGATATAAATGAAATTCCAAAAAATCATAAGGACATATATTATAAATTTGTTTCAATATATTGAAGATTCTGAAAAAAACTGATCAGTTTTTAGATAGCAAAATTAAACCTAAATGCAATAAGAGATTTTAACAAATGAATACTTTGTAACCTGCTTGAAATACTAATAAAACACTCCATACTAAAAATAAAAAAACAGCAATTGCAGAAATAAACACAAAAAATAGACTTACTACAGATTCTACTATAACTTAAAAAACTAAGATAAATACATATCATATAATTCCATCACATTTAAAAAAATAAACCAAAACCTTAAAAGTTACAAAGCCAGTGAAACTTTGATATTAACCATAATATTTCTTTTTTTTTCATTGTCAATATATTTTACTTGACCTATACTGACTATATGTGTATTTAGTTCAAAAATATTAAACTTATATGTATATTTTGTGTATGTCAGTATAAGTTAGTAACAATTCATTGGAGTTTTATTTTTATTTTTTTTATTTATTTTTTTTTAATTTTTTTTCCTTCTTTATTTTGTATTTATCAAAAAAAACCACAGTAAAAAGAATTTAAAATGTGGAAGAGTTAACAATAACTATACAGAGGATAAGAATGATAAGCATGGCTTATCAAGGGAGGAAATACAAATAAGATTGCTACACATATATTTTCTTTGTGTTCATCTTTCCCTCTGAATTTTTTTTTTCATCCCTGTATATCCTTATTCAAGGTCTCTTCCCCCTCCCAACACATCTGGTCATTTTTCTTCTCTGCGACTCCCCATCCCCTCCCTGGGCAGGGAGCAGACAGTCCTATGGTCCCACTGACCCAATAATGCTTAGATCGGTTTCCACTTCTGGCCAAATCCAGTTCTTTCCCCC
>PVIH01009010.1:73972-86072 GCA_004025045.1 Sigmodon hispidus | reverse complement strand
AGAACCTGGAAACAACCTAGATGTCCCTCAACTGAAGAATGGATTAACAAACTGTGGTACATCTACACAATGGAATACTACGCAGCAGTAAGAAAAAATGATATCCTAAAATTCACAGGCAAATGGATGGATTTGGAGAATATCCTCCTGAGCGAAGTATCACAAACTCAGAGAGATAAGCAGGGGATGTACTCACTCATTAGTGGTCTCTAAACAAACAAACAAGAAAAAAAGCCAAACATGCCCAAGCTGCAAACCACAACCACTGAACAGCTTGGGATCAGAAACACCCTGGACTGACCCTTCAAACCCCAGTTCATCTATAGGAACACCTGACTCACTCTTGAGGGAGGGGGGACAAAACTGGATTTGGCCAGGAGTGAAGACTGATCCAAGCATTATTGGGCCAGTGTGACCATAGGACTGTCTGCTCCCTGCCCAGGGAGGGGATGGGGAGTTGCAGAGAAGAAAAATGATCAGATGTGGTGGGAGGGGGAAGAGACCTTCAATAAGGATATACAGGGATGGAAAAAAAAAATTCAGAGGGAAAGCTGAACACAAAGAAAGTATATGTGTAGCAATCTTATTTGCATTTCCACCCTTGATAAGCCATGCTTATGATTATTATACTCTGTATAGTTATTGTTAACTCTTCCGCATTTTTAAATTCTTTTTACTGTTTTTTTTTTTGATAAATACAAAATAAAGAAGGAAAAAAAATTAAAAGATGTATCTTTCCGTGGACCCTTTTCTGTCTTGCCCTGAAAATGGAGCCAACTGGGCATTTACTAAACCTCTGAGACAATGAGCTGAAAAAAATCCTGTTTGCTTCAAGTTGCTTTGATGCAAAAACAGCATATGTTCTTAGTACTGTACAAACATGGTTTATCAACTAGAAAAATATACTTAGAAAATAGAAAGCAGAAAGCTATTTATATAAATGTAAATTGCTATTCTATTATAAAAATCTGTTAAAATTTATGAAAAATAAACCATAATCTATCACATTATCTTCATCTATTAAATTAACATTGATTACATACCCATGCAAGAATGCTTCTTATAATACTAATAAAAATCTTGAAACAAACTCAGATTATAAAATATTAAAACTGTCAAAGAAATTATAGTATTGTGCTACACAAAAATTTAGGCTACCTCCATGATGTCTGTCCCTCATATATATGACACATGGAATTCTGGGAATGATCTATGTAATAGGTTTCACTTCCCTGATTAGGTGGTTTTATCTACCACAGCTTCATCTTACACTAAAATAGTGTTCTCTGGACCTGATCTAATCATGTGTGCTCTTTAACTAGAGAGTTCTCTCCAACAGATCACAGAAGAGGAAGCCAAAGATCCAATAACCCAGCACCATTGCTGGTGTGAAGACAAAGAGCTAAGCCACTAGAAGTACCCATTTGGCAGTTTATTGTACATCAATAACACACTACTATAAACATGGACACATAAAAATATCCCTGGTGATTAAAATTAAATCTGGACATGGCATGGTGGCGCATTTCTTTAATTCCAGCACCCAGGAGGCAGAGGCAAAAGCAAGTAGACCTCTTGAGTTTGAGGCCAGCTTGGTCTACAAAATGAGCTTCAAGATAATTAGAGTTGTTATCCAAAGAAACCCTCTCTAAAAAACTAAATATGGGGTGTGTGTGTGTGTGTGTATGTGTTCACTATACTGAAAGAAACATGATGAATGTTTGTAATACAACATTTTAAGCCCAAATATATTGTATAAACACAATTTTGTTAAATATGTATGCTACATGAAAATACGTCAAAATGGCCTCAGCAAAATATCAGATAAAAGGATTGGATATTTAAACTCATGTGCTTTTCTGACCCATTCGTTTCCAACATTAACAAATAGAAACAAAAACTGCCCATATTAGTACAACCACTAGCCCAAGAATCTAGCTTTGAGGGCTACTAATGTATGTCAGCTACTTAATCAATGAGATAGGAGAGAACACTTATCATCTTCAGACTAAAATGATATATTAAACTCTGTTAGGGAAGAAAAATACATAAATACAAGTCCAGCACAATGGGGCTGTTATGCTTCTGACCACTGTGGGGCCAGTCTCAGGTGTGACATCAATTCTAAGCCTATGCCTGCCCAGTCTGGCAGGCAAACAGCCCATTCCCTGCCACTGCAAATGAACTCTAGAAACACTACAATATTAGCCTTCTTTGTTAATCCTACTAATGCACTCACAATCTCCTTGACAGGCTGCCCATCATATCCCTGTATTGGGGCAAAGCCTCAGGAGGTGGCTGTGATGAGGATTACTGAGAGAACACCCTCCCTACTCCAACCTTGTAGATATGCTGCATACCACAGAGGGCACCAGCGGAGGCTTGTCCTCAACACCAACCTCTTGGCAAAGAGGTAACGGAGAAGTTCACCCACCCCACATGTTGGCCAAGCCACTCTTCCAAACTCACTATGTAAAAAAGAAAGCAATTAAGAGAGAAATCCACAGAGCTGACAACTTGGGTTTATTTCCCCCATTGCAGGGCTCCTACTCCCTAACTATAGACAATGAAAAAGTTTCTGATTCTGAGAATGAGTCTCTAGGACAGTGGTCCTCAGTCTTCTTAATAACACAGAAGGTTCTTTAACACAATTCCTCATGTTGTGCTGACCCCCAACCATAAAATTATTTTGTTACTACTTCATAAGTATATTCTTGCTATAGTTATAAACTATAAACCACTCTTATGAATCATAATGTGTGTATATATATATATATGACATGCAAACCATTGGGTTCATGGCCCACAAGTTGAGAACTTTAGATATTGCCCCCTCTGCCTTAACCTTTCTATCCAGTTCTTCAGTGGGTGATTTACATTTCATCAAAGCCATTCTAAGGCCCCGTCTTCATTTATTAGTTGGATTTGCTCTAATTTGTTCTATTTCAACAGGATCATTTCAAATGTGTCATCTTTCATATATGGTTAAAAAATAAATAAAACATACTATCTTCATATTAACAAACTGTGTTTGAAAAGCAGCTTTCTATTTTACCCAAAGCAGCAAAGTTTGTCACCTTGGGAAAAAGCATATACTTCTAAGCCTCCATAAACTCATTAAAATATTTTTTAAAAAATCAGCTTGTGATTGAAAATTTCACAGCATATTCTGGATGTGGTTGGAGTTACATAAAATATTCCTTCCCTATAATTTCTCATTCTTAACAGCATCTCTCACCAAGGGAGGAGAGACACAGTAAAAAGAAAGAAGTTCTAAGCTCCATGATGGCGGGCAAGAATTGGTTGCTCAGGTTGTTGTTTAGCTGATTTCCAGAAGAAGTAGAAGAATCTCATAGTCTCTGTGATACCCTAACCCTAACCCTAACTCTAACCCTAACCCTAACCCTAACCCTTTTACTAATAAGAGGTGTTAAGGTAAGACTTTTCTGTTCTGTTCCAGAGACACCTTCCTAAGCTAGAGAAGCATATGCGTCAAAGCCCATCTGAGATACAGGATCAGCTATGTACCCCTTTTTCTGGCTTATGCTTGCTAGGATGGTTCCCACATGTCAGACAGCCTGATGGCAGCCACAGGGTAAAAATAAGCACCCATTGTGGAAAACAGTGAAACCAGCAAGCTGGAATGAGCAAAGGGGCTTTCCCCTGGTTTCTTGGTAGATACAAGGACAGCTCTGGAGATAACTTCTTTGTGGTCAACAGATCACCAGGGAGTAAACCAACGTTATACACATAAACTCTAGACATTTCTTTTTAGTTTTCAGTCCAAAGTTTATCTAGTAACCAATGAGATGTCCCCAATGTCCACAGCTGAAGCCATGTAATACTTGGTGTTGGCTCATCTCTAGTTTCAAAGTTTGAAGAGTATAAATAAGAATGAAACTATGTATGGATTCCTTGAGAGTCCCTTACCACATCTAAGATCCAGTCTAGAGTTAAAAGGAGAGTCCCTGCCCACCCTGGGAATGTAGCTGGGGTGCCTGCAAGCATTTCCACAGCAGTACGGTCAGCCCTGCATAACTACCAGGAGTCCTCGCCCTTTGAAATTTGAAAAGAGTTTGACTTCATCTGTTTCTCTAGAAACAAATATTTACAACTCAAACCTTTATGCTAATTATTCCAGTTTTTTTGTCATTGTTCTCACTTTGAAAGCAGTTGTTTTTGTTTAATTGTGCTTCTGAGACCCAGGAGAAGAGGCATATGCTTCAGCGTGTTTCCTAAATATGAAATTGATTTACTAATTACAGCTATTTTAATTCATGTCTGTCTGGCACACGGTCCATGTCAAGGCTTCTCTCTTTCTGCCTGAATCCATATATCCGCAGGAATACTGTATCTATACCCAAGAGAACAAAAGAATCATTGTTGGGGTTTGGGGTGGTGTTAATTTGTGCTTGTTTGTTGCTTTGTTCAGTTTGGGGTTTTTCTGTTCTATTTTGTTTTCAAGTATATATGTAGTTCTGGTTGGACTAGAACTCACTATATAGGTTATTGGCCTTGAACACACCATAGATTTCCTACCTCTGTTTCCTGAGTACTGGAAGTATAGGCATGCACCATCCCACCAGACTCAAAATTGGAGTATCTAGAAAGAAAAAAAAATGAGTTTATTTAATACTGATAACAAAAAAAATGAACTTAGTCAATCCTAGAAGTTACTTCTGAGATAATTTTATACCTATTCTACGTTCTGAGATTCCCAAACAGCTACAAAGCCGGCAATGTTCAACTAAATAAAAAGTAGATAAACTTAGCAATATTGTCTACATCTACAGTACAAACTGAACTTCAATATATGGAGAAGGAAAAGTGTTGAAATTAGCAACAGGTATTTTTAATTCTCATTAACCCTGTGATGTCGACTGAAGTGGCCCTCACAACATTCTGTGTGAAGTTTGTCCTAAGGAAAGGATTAGCCACATCCTAGTGCTGTGTACCTTAACCTGAATAGACTGTCGATGAAACTCTATATTATATTAACATATGTATGGAGAAGTCAGGTTCTTCTTCCATTACCAGACTCTAACTAGTAAATAATATTAACTGAAGGGAAGCTTTGTTTTGGTAACTACCCCTCTTTCTAAGCAAAGCAACATTAAGAAATACATATGGCATAATTCTAGGAAAGAATTTATTCCTTTAGGAAATATTTTGATGCTTAAGGAAACATACTCTAGACAACTTTGAAAAGATTCCTAAAAACTCTATTGCCAAAAGTGTAATGAAGCTTAAAATTCTACACACAAATTTATGTTTAAAATTATATCTGCATAAAAGACAAGGAAGCAGCACATAAAAAGCTATTCTCCCAGCCAATGGGTTAGATTCTCCTTTTATATTTATAAGCAAAATACTAGAAAAGACAACTTTTAATGACTTAAACCTGAAGAGGTGGCAGCTAGCCTAAAAATATATAGGAAGAAATATAGAGGCTATAGGGTGGAGGATACCAGGAGAACACAGAGCACAGACTTCAACTAAGCAGGGCACATAGGCGCTCACAGAGACGGAAGTGGCGGCAACTGCTGTAAAGTCAGCAGGGGTCTGTGCTAGGTCCTCCGCATAAATGTTATATTTGTTAGCTCAATATTTTTGTGGAACCGTGCCCCCCCAAGTGGGAATAGGTGTGTCTCTGACTCCTTTATCTGCTAGTGGGCCCTTTTCCTCCTACTGGGTTGCCTCACTCAGCCTTGATATGAGGGTTTGTACCATCTTGTTTTATCCAATCTTGTTATGCCATGTGCAGCGGGTATCCCCAAGAAGCCTGCTCATTTCTGATGGAAAATGGAAGAGGAATGATCTGGAGAAGATAGGAGGTGAGGTGGGTGAGAATGAGAAGACCAGAGAGGGGTATATATTAAAAACAAAAAAAGTATATTATATATAATATAATTTTAATACATATTTTATATATAATATATAAGTGTGATATATCATATATGTTAACATATAATATATAATGAATATATATATTATTTTTTGCCTTTATCCACAATACCTTAAATGCCAATAGTTGTAAACAGATAAAAGCTTTGTATTGTCATAAGATCATCCCAGAGAACTTTGTCAACATATAAGAACTGGGTTCCAGGAAGCAGAATTCAGGTTATTGAGCCTGCATAGCAAATGACTCAATCCACTGAGCCAGCTTCTCAGCCAAGAAAGAACATTTTATATATAATAGGGGAGAACAATTCAAACGATAGTTGTTTTCTCTGCTGAAACTGTGTGATCTAACAGGACCCTGCATTGTTTTCCAACAGCTGAAATAAAATAACCATCGACTCAGAATTCTGTACCTGGTGCCATTATTCTGAAGAGATGACAAAAAGTTGAAGGAAAACTAAATTTTATGCCAGCAGAACCTGTTCCAATAAATTAACATTAAAGAATCTCAAATAGAAAGGAAATAAAACAAGGAAATTTGGAACATTGGCATCCAATGAACAAGGGGAAAAGCAGAAACATAGCTAACTATAGGGAAGATGCACTGGCCTGTGACTGTGTAAGCAATATTTAATTGTGAAGGCCAAACAGCATTATTCTATGTGGATCTCAAACATACATAGGAAATGGTTAATAAAATTATACCAGCAAAATAAAGGAACATAAAAGGCCATAAAAATTTTTACCATCAATTTGATAAAACATTGACATCTCTTAATGGTGATGAAATAATTCAAAGTTTTGAACATGGTTGCAACTCCAGGAATTTTTACACAATGAAGTATATAAATACACACACATACACACACATATCAATATCAATTTTCTGATATGTGTTATAAGTCATGATGTAATATACTATGAATGTGATCATGTCCATTGGTAAAACCTTTGTAAATACTTGGTTCCAGTGGCAGGGCTATTAAGAGGGGCTGTTGACCTTTAAAACATGAGGATTAGTGAAAGGTCATTGGTTATTGGGGCATAAATAAAAATAATTATGTTACCACTGTCATTCCTCAGAACTACAAGCCAAGAAAACTTTATCCTTTACTTCATAAATTGCCTATGTTAGCTATTTTATCCCGCCATATGAAAAACTTTAAATTGTGGGAAATTTGAAAGTAGATGAACATTGATCATGTTAGATGATAGAAAATATATTAATTTTTTAGTGGGACAATACAATAGGGATAACATCCTTAATGTTCCAGTATGTTTATCTGTCTTATGTTGCCATAGCAATGTGGCGAAAGCTGAGTACTGTACAGGAAAGCGTTCTATTTGGCTACCATTTTGAAGCCAAAGTCATGCCATTCCATTTGTTTTGGTTTGGTTCAGGGGCCCATTGTCTGAGTCATAACATGACAGAAAACCAGCAACCATCTCAAATATCCCAGAATCTCCACTACTACTGATGTCATTTTTTCATTAGTGGCTTCCTAGCCTCTTTTCAGAGACTCTGACACTATCACATGGACCTAGATCTCCTCATGATGCCTTCAATCCCAAAGTTTCCACAACAACTGAGGCTTTACTTTCACCAATTGCCTCTCCTGATCTCTCTTCAGGGAGATTCAGATTCTGCCATATGGTGTCAAACCTCAGCTGCTGTTCATAACCCCTTCATACCTTCAAAACCAGTACCATGTGGAAGACCCTCACACATTATTTGCCAAGCTCCTCTGCCAGCTTCCTGTTCAGCCTTATTCCCTCCCAGTGGGGACCACAGCTTCTATGTGCTGACTCTGAGGAAATACTTCCCAGGAGGAGTATTATCTCAATGATGCTGACCTCTTATTAATCACAGCTGACACTTCAGCCCTACTTGGACCAAGCAAATGTTTCAGTTCAGCGGTTCTGGTCTCTTGTTAATCACAATTGATTCTTTAGCTGCAGCTGATCCTAAACCACAGAATCTTCATTTATACAAACATCCCAGATAGCAGCTTTGAGGGATTCTCAACTGCTCTCTGAAACTTCCTGAGTCACACTTCCATTTTCTGTATTTCTTTCAACAGATTTAATTTCAAGCTCCCTCAAGACCAAAGCAAACTGAAGAAGAAAGGGTTTGTTATAGCTTACATGTGGTGATATATTTTATACTTAATAAAAATCAGTCTAGAATATCAGAAAACAGATCTACCCACAGTCAAGCCATGCAGAGGTGGAACACATCATTAGTCTGAGCACTTGGGAGGCAGAGGTAGGAGGATCTCTGTGAGTTCAAGGCCAGCCTGGTCTACACAGCAGGTTCCAGAACAGCCAGGACTGTCTTTGAGACAGAAAACCTTGTCTCAAAAAACAAAGCAAAAAAAGGAGTGTAGAGATGGCTCTATCCTCTGATATTCCAGGCTGATTTTATTAAATATAAAATATATCACCACACTTACAGGTTGCAGTTAATCATCAAGGGAAAGTCAGGGCAGGAATGTAGACTCAGGAACTGAAGCAGAAACAATGGAGGGATGCTGGCTTGCTTCCAGGCCACTTTCCACTCAGGAACACCTGCCCAGGGATGATGCCACCCACACCAATTAACAATCAAGAAAATTCCCCACAGACAAACCATCAGCTGATATGATAAATGCAATTCCTCAATGGAGAAGACTCTTTCCAGGGGTGTCAAATTAACACTCAAGATTAGCCATCACAGTATGTTTATATGTTTACACTTTAAATTTAATGTATTTTATTTTTAATCATTGTATGCAGAGAGAGGTATATAAATATGAGTGAAAGTGCCTACAGAGGGTGTGAAGGAATAACTTGTGGAAGTTGAATCTCTCTTTCTACCATGTGCATCCTGGGAATGGAACTCAGGGCATCAGGCTTGATAGCACACACCTTTACCATGAAGCCATCTCATTGGTCCCAGTTTTCACTTTGATAGTTTGGAGAATGGATTGGTAGATGCATATGATAAATCAAGTATAAAATAAATGTTGATTGTAAAACCTAAGAGGTGGGCTATTGAGTATTCACTATGAAATTTAATTTCTCTGTGTTTAGATAAATTACAGGAAGAGAGGATGCTGGAGAAATGTGTCACTACAATGCCTCTCCTAGCCCTTAAATCCACAACTATCATAGTTAAATACACAGCTAGGACAATTAAAATCAAAATTATTCTTTTCTACAGGTAAAAACTTGCCTGACTCTCTGACTAGCCACCCTACTACTGTCTCATGCCTTTCCCATATGAAAACATGTCATTGTCCCAGATGTAACACTCAAGAGTCCCCATGAGTGCTGCCGTCAAAGAGAGGCAAACCTGGGACTGCTTGGGCTAGCCTCATAGACAAGCTGCTTTTCTGTAATAATCATCCAAATCATAGAGTACTTATGGTCCCCATCTGAGCCCCTTTGACCAAGGAGTGGTGAAAGGGTGCTTCCTAGTGGGGACGGAACAAGTGTTCAGTAACATATAAATTGGAAGCTTGTCAGGCATTAAGAGACCCGCTACACCATTCAAAAGTCAAATGGAGTTATTAACAAAATTAAGACATTAAAAGTGAGCTCTCAAGTAACTGAAGTGCATGGCTCTAACAAGATGATGCCTCAAGGAAGGCGCATCAGAGTAGCTCTTCTGTGGTGATGTGGTGGCTTAAAGAAAAAAAAAATATGCATCAGACAAAGGGCAACCAAAAACATTAAAATAAACAGCAAAATATCATCACAATAATTGTCCATATGTTAATTATGTTCATGTGTGTGCTGAACAAAGAAGTCAAAGACATTTTAAAAGTAAGTATAAACTATATGAAAGATATGGACCTAATTAAAAATATGGATCTTGGGCTAGAGAGATACTTCAGCAGTTAAGAGCACTCACTGCTCTTGCAAAGGACCTGGGTTCAGTTCCCAGCACCTGCAGGGCAGCTCCCCACCTTGTAGCTCTAGTTCCAGGGGATCAATGGTCTCTCTTGTTCTCCATGGGCATTAGTATGAATTTGGTACACATACATATATGCAAGCAAACAGCCATACATTAAAAGTCGTAATTAAAATATGCGTTTTAAAGTCTGTCTGAAAAAAACATATGTGTGTGTAAGTGTGCATATATGTGTCTAATGAATATGCAGATTTATCTAACAGGTAATAATAACTCTCCTAATTCCTTCAAACATCTTAGAGTGTCCTTGATCAAATATATCATTGCTAACTGATCGCTGCAGCAAGGCTGTAGAGACTGTTCTTCACAATGCCAAAACTATACCTCCTCTTGTTCTTGGCTGGCAGGAGGCCTACAGGAGCTGGTATGATCTTGGAAATAAGTAATTAATATCTGCTCACATAGAGCCACTGGCTCTCTGCTTAGGTTAACAAGAAGGAGCCTCACAAGTAAATTGATTATTTAAGAATCATATTCTCTAGAAGTCTTTAGTCTCTTGGCCCAAGCCATTCTTCCCACCCAAGTCTTCATCACTTCTCATCCCATGCCACTATGAACCTGCAAGTTTTCAGTCAGGGGTGTCCAATCCCATAGCCTGGGGGCTACAAGTAGTCCAGGATATCTATAAATATATAAATCCATGTGTGTGTGTGTGTGTGTGTGTGTGTGTGTGTGTGTGTGTGTGTGTTCTAACCTACTTAAAACATTAGATTCTGGGTTTGTTTTTTTTCATAATGCAATTGCATGGTTCTAGAGTATAAATTTTGTATGTCATGTTGTATAAATATACATGAATGTAGATTGGAAACCCCTGAAATGTGTAGCCCAAGACAATTCTTCAACCAATATGTTCCAGAGAATCCAAAATATTAGCCATCCCTCCTCTCAATGGTACCAACACCTACAAGTGACAAAAAGCAATCTATCTGTACCATTAACATGAACAAAAAACACAACTCCATTTCTAGGTTGTAGGACAGTTCAATGAAGCTAACAGTTAAAATGATTTAAAATGAATTATTGTATTTTATATATCCCCAGACAATTGAACTGCTGAGAGCAAGTTTAGTATTTAAAAAATAAAAACATAAACCCCTCAGCTCTTTATCTATCCATGCCACTGGTCTGGGTTCACCCTGCATTCTCATCTCTGGGACTGAAATTAGCAATGGCTAGGAGCCTTGTCCTAGAATGATAGCAAACAGCTAGGACTAGGGTTATGGTAAATGAGTGAAGACATCCACTGATGTTAGCATGCTATTGATAGAGATCCTGTGACCTCCTTTTTCTCAGACAAGTGAGCTCAGTAACTAGCCTGCTTCAGCAGAAACAGCAAGCTTCAAGTTCAAGTGAGTGGCTCTGTCTCAAAAACTAAAGAGTATGTTAAAGGCAAACAACCAATGTCTTCCTCTTACCTCCCAATGTGGGTGCACAGGTGCAAACACATGCCCACACACACAGGTGCACATGCATACACACACAGGTACACATGGGTACACATGTAAGCTCACACACATACACATATGCACACACTACCAATCTAAGCTGTCTTCTCTCACCTCACATGTGATTTTGGAACCTTCTCCAAATAGTCAAAACAGGGCAGACTTTCCTAGGAATAATATAGCTTAAAAGGCAGGCAATTACGGGGAACTAACAAAACATTTCTGGCTCTACATCATGAGGTTCATAAATTCTGGGGTTGATCTGCATCGTATTAGGACAAAAGTCTTGATTAAGACGCTAAACATAATTTTAGATATGTTGGAATTTTCTTTCTATATCAGCTGAATAAGGCAATGGGAGAGCATTACCCGCGCTGCTAGAGGAAAACTGAGGCTCAGAAATACTGAAACTTGCCCCCAAGCTTATGTATTTTAAGAAAAAGAAGCCTTCTGGCCCAAAGCCTCAAAGAAAACATAGCTTCTAAGTTTTCCTCTGCCAGTGACATGAGGTTTGACCCCCAACTAATACTTCCTATCCCTAGTGAATTTTTCCATATGAAATGTGAAAACTGGGCCTGTTTGGCTGTAAAAGAAAGCCTGGTTGGATAGGTAGGAGACTCAGGCAGGCTTTGCCTTGTTTCTAAGAGACCTTTGTCTTAGACACACACACACACACACACACACACACACACACACACACACACACACACACACACACACACACACACACACACACACACACACACACACACACACACACACACACACACACACACACACACACACACACACACAC
>PVIH01009010.1:36154-73872 GCA_004025045.1 Sigmodon hispidus | reverse complement strand
CTGCCAGCCGCATTAACGACGAACTAAATCTGCACTTCTGGCACCTAGGATTATGGCAGAATACTGATGCAGGGTCCTGCCCCATCCCTGAAGGTGGAACACCAAATGGCAGAGGCAACTAACCCAATCTCCCTTGGCTGAGCTCAGCGTTCCAGCAGTCTCTGCAGGGGCTGGAGAGTTCCTCTTGCGCCTGCGCATGCGCGCTTGCACGTTGAGAGGGAAAAGGCTGCCAAAGTGGGCGGGGTCTGCGTGGGCTGGGCGGGTGCACATTTGGTAGTTGGCACTGGAACCCCTGTGGTCTGAACCTGCTGAAACCACCATGGAATCCCGAGGAGAATGCAACCGCCACTTCTCCTCACACTGGGCACTTGCCAGTGCTTCAGTCTGAGGATCATGGTGGTGGGACCCGAACTTTTCGTCGCTCCTCGGAGCGCACTATTTTAGGGGCGTGGCTGGGATGAGTGGGCATCACTGCTCCTGGCTGATCGGGTCTATGATTTCATAAAGCTACGTTAATGCATTGCAGCCGTAGATGTTATGGTGCTTTTGAGCTCTGGGCGGAGGCCGGTGTGATGTCACTCTGTATCTAAAAGAGTAGGTAGTGACTTTACAACGCCCTAGTGCTTTGGAAGGTAGGAAGGTGGGATGGGTATGACTTTGAAACAGACTGATTCTAGAGGATTTTTAACGTCACGGGCCTGGCATTCTTGGAACTGAGATGATTCCAACAATTACCATAACTTCTGGCTAATCCTTTTGCCTGTAAACAGTGAACCTAGCAGCTAGGAAAAAGATTTCTATAGTGCTACAAACTCCAAAGAACTGTAGGTACCTGAGCTTATTCCTCTTAAGGAGTCCTTGAAACCTGTTCTATTTCCTAGGATGCTTCTGATCTCTTCCTAGTTAACTCTAGGCTGCACCAATGGTTCCCCAAGGTTTGCTAACCTACAAACTGATCACCCAAGGTCTGGTACCCTCCCACACAACTCCTGCAAACCCACCAGCTCTCAACACCCACCTCAGGCCATGCTAGGCACAGGCAGGGGGCGGAGAGCTTTGTTGGGGGAATGGAGTCAAGAGAAGAGAGAAATTTTTTTAGGAGTGTAAGGGAAGAGTTGAAGCACACAAGAAAAATCTACCCCTTGTTTGTCTGTCTGACCCCATCTGTGTGTGTGTGTGTGTGTGTGTGTGTGTGTGTGTGAAGGCACATTGGGTACCAGAGGAGGAACTGTCCCCAGCTATATTTCTCCAGAACCAGAATTGTAGCCTTTTAGGTGATCACCTGCAATCCTTGGGGCTGCATAGTCTTGCCATTCCTTGGAGCAAATGCTATTTAAAAAAAAAAAAAAAAAAAAAAAAAAAAAAAAAAAAAAAAAAAAAAAAAAAAAAAAAAAAAAAAAAAAAAAAAAAAAAAAAAAAAAAAAAAAAAAAAAAAAAAAAAAAAAAAAAAAACACTGGACTCTGGTTTTACACTATGAGAGCAACATGTGCTATCCTCAGTAGTCTGGGTATTTTTGTCTAGACTGCTGCCCCATTCCCTTACACCGTGTTAAAACTTATGCCCCAGGGAGTTCATTCTTTTGAGGATGCATGTTTGATATTGAAAGTCTTTCAGCCTCTGGACCCAGGGTGGGGTTTGGGATTCACCATGCCAGAAGTGGAATGTGCCAGAAAGGAAAACATCTCAAGCAAACCTCCTGGAACATTCCACAGCATTAATGATGTCCCCAGGGCCTGGCTAACTGCAGAGGTTCTGGGTGTCCTGAAAAAAGTGAGGGGATGGCTGTGGTAGTCAGGCCCCAGGAAAAGAGAATTCCAGAAAGCAGTGAAGATGCCTCTCTTAGGTTTCCAGGAAGGCCCAAGGAGCTGCTGCTGCTTCTTCTTCTTCTTCTTCTTCTTCTTCTTCTTCTTCTTCTTCTTCTTCTTCTTCTCTCTGTCTCTCTGTCTCTGTCTATCTGTCTCTGTGTGTGTGTGTGTGTGTGTGTGTGTGTGTCTACTCATTATCTATCTAAGCAATCGTCATTATCTGCCATCCCCCTACCCCGGCTCTTACAAAGGAACTCACTGTCACTGCAACTTTTCTTAATATAAACTGTGATATAGATCGTCTCATGTCCTAACCTGGTTAACACTGGGTTCTAACACTTCAAATCAACAGCCCTTCCAGGAACCCAGAGGCCCAAAGACTCTTGGATAAGGGCTTCATTCATTTTGGGGTCTTGTTCTTGTACACCCTGGTAGAAGACACAGAGCACTTGCCAGTCAAGGGAAAATCCCACAAACCAGTTTCCTTGACCTAGCACACTGCTCACTGGCAAGTGGGTCCTGAGACCAGTCAAGAAAATTTTGAAGGAGACACCTTATACACTGATGAACAATTGATAGGCACTGTGGCAACTTTTCTTATGTTGTAGAAAGACACATAGATGCACCCCAATCTTGGGTCGTCCATCCAAGTCTATCCAGAAGGGGGCAGCACGGCCTCCAACTCGGTAGATGGTGCTCATCCAGGCTGTCCAGGCTGTGGCCCCAATTCTAAATTGGGTTCCTGGGATGCAAAGGTCTGAGCTCCACCGGATTTGGTAGAGTTTCCAGAAGAGCTTGGGACAAGACTGGCCATGAAAGGCGAAATTGGTTTAACTATTGTAATCCGAAGTAGCTTCCAGGTTTGCTGGACTCTGCTTGAGGTTGGGGTGTGGGTCATTGATGCAGGGAACCACAGCCCAGTGGTCCCCACCCCTACACAGTGCCAGGAGTTAAAGAGAGAAAACAAAACTTGGTTTGGGAAAGGCCAAGGGCGCCACCGTCTGCGGACCTGAGGTCTGAGTGGTAGAACTGGGGGAATCGGCCCTGCCCCCAAGCGGGAGAGCCCCAGCCACCAGATTGTGGGAAAACTAGACGCCTGAGGGTAGGTTCAGTTTGCTGAGGTGAACTCTTACTTCTCTTTCTAAGCCTGAGGGCGGGGGTGGGGGGGACATGGAGGTGGATCCCAGGGTGTCCGCCCCAACCATCCCTCATAAGTTTCCAAATTGCGAAGAATCAGGAATCATCGGTCATGGGTTTAGAGCTGCGATTCCTGTAAGAAACAAGCTCCAAACTGAGAATTGGGGGGCAAAGGGTTCCCAAAGGAAAAAAAGACTAGAGAACTTCTGGAAGACAGATGATTGTATAATTCAGAAGCTGAGAGCCCGGGGCAGAGGGCAGCATATATGACTTTGAGGCTCTTTTAAGGAAGATCTCCAAAGCAAAAGCCAAGGGCTGGTAGAAAAGACTGGGGGAGCAGAGGGGGAGTGAAAGTCTGGGGTAGTGGATACTCTGTTCCCTCCTGGGCCCCACTGGATCCCTGCACTTAGGACAGGCAGGGCTTTCGCAAGGTTTAATGGGACGGTGGTTGACTGTTCTTTGCAAGTTTGAGCTTTTTGATTTAAGGAGTCAGGAGACAGATACTGAAAAGAAAAGAAAGAAATACAGAGATGGACTAACACCACAGGAGCGGGGCTTCCTCCACCACCTCATCCCTGTCACCCTAACAGGACAAGGTGGAAAAAGTTGACAGGTGGAAATTACAGAGAAATCAGTTCCTCTCCAAATAAAAAGAGCTTTCTCCCTCGCAGCCCGAGAGGAATGTATTCATTCTGTCATGCCTGTAAAATAACCGTTTATTTAATAGTTTTTTAAAAAACTCCAGTGATAAATGTCCGTTACCGATGGTCAGCATAAAGTGCCAGTCGCAATACAACGCCCGGCTCCTGGCCGGCTGCTCGCTCGTGCACGGTGGAGCAGGAGATTCTAGACCCGGCCCCGCCAGCCCCGGGCGCCTGTTCCTCGGCCGGGTTTCCGAGCCCGGAGCAGGTCAGCGGCGACCACGAGCACCCGGGAGTGGAGCGGAGCCAGCGGCCCCTGGGGCTGGATGGCAAAAGCAGATACAAGGATTACACTTTCGCAGCTCCGCATTGGGGAAGGGAGGAGGGACTGGAAATTGCCAGGGCGTGCAGATCTTTTCTTTCCCCGCTCTGGGCAGTCAAGACTTTACAAGCTTATACGGTCAAAGGGGGAAAAAAATTAAAGAAAACGTATAAAATAACAATAGAAAAAGTAATACTTCTGGGAGAGGCGCCACTGCGGCTCAGCGGAGTTTTTGTTCTTTTCTTTCTTTTTTTTTTTTTCTTTTTCTTTTTTTTTTTTAAATGCAGTTTCCCTTCCGCCACGTGAGTTGAGTACCGCCTTTTGGCCAAGAGAGTTTAGCCGCGTCCTGGGGGAGCTGCCCAGGCTGTAGGAGTCAAGGCCCGGGGCAAGGCTCGGGAGCGTCGCAAGCGCTAGGGACCCTGGGGACATTGCTGGTGTGGAAGAAAGATTCCAAAATCCCCTCCCGCTGCCCGCAGAGTAGCCTTCAGCCTGGGTCCCTCTGAAAAAAAAGGCAGCAGCACGTCCCAGGGTCCCGGTGCCCCACAGACTGTGTTTACTTAGCATTTGATCTTGGAGGTTTTGAGCTCCTTCACTTGTGAGTGTAGCGTCTTGTGGACAGCGAGAGTCCGGGACTGGCAGAATCCTTTTCCACACTCTTGACACTTGAAAGGCTTCTCTTTGGAGTGAATATATCTAAGAGTAGAGACAGACAAGATAACGCAATGTTGTTTACGTATAGCTGTGTGGTTCCCCCCCCACACACCGCTGTTAACGTGTTTGTAGGTACAGACAAAGGGGGCAAAGTAGAGATCCGGCAACGGGCGGGGATTGTGGGTAAAAAGAGTGAGGAGATGGAGATGAGCTTTGGTTTCCTTAACAGGTTACACAAATAGACCACCTGCCTTCCTGCGGATGATAAGTAGGCACCAACTCCTAAAGGTTGAATCAACACTGGAGGTCAGTCAACAGACCCGAGGTCAGACCACTGCCAGAGAAGTGGTTATTAGCCCAAGAGATTCTTAAAAACTAGAAATGCATAAAATTAAAACTAAAGCGTTCAGAGTCCTGTTTTTAGTGTTCCTTCCCTAGTCTCTTGATCATTTCAGGAACTCCTATTGGATAGTTTATGGAAATGAAAAAAGAGGCAAGGAGACCCAACCTTGTGAAATGCTCATCTTAGATACAATTCATCACCATATTTCTTTCTCCCACATTCTCAAACCTATCCTGGGAGTGGGGGAGCGGAAGTGGGGTTCATTCATGGTTTTAAAGAATTCTCGAAGTATGGAAATGCTTACAGCTACCAGAGATTCTTAGAAACCTTAGGTGGAGAACCTGGGAACTAGGGGGGAACATCGGGTCAGACCAGCCTAAACATATCCGTCCCAGGCCACCCGCGATGCTATAGTGACAGTGCCGCACCTGTGGTCCCGTAGGTGGTCTTGCCTCCGGAAGGCTTTGTGGCAGATGTCACAGGTGTAAGGCCTCTCATCAGTGTGCGTCCGCTCGTGGATGAGTAGGTTATAGGACTTAGTGAAGTGACGGCCGCAGAACTTGCAGACGAATTCCTTCTTAGTCTTGGAAGGCAGGCGTCCCCTCGTGGGCTTCTTTTCTGGGGATAGCTTGGTCACATCCAGAAGGGCACCCAGCCCACCAGCGGGAGAGCCAGGGCCCTCCCCTCGGCCAAGCTTGGAGGGATCTTCTTGAGTGGCAGCCAAAGCCAGGTTAGCGAAATCAAACCGCGGCTTGGTTTTAAGCCCTGCACCGCTGCCTCCCGCAGTGATCTCTGGCTTAGGGTGGATGACGTGAGGAAACCAGGGAAAGGCAGGCAACTGGAAGCGAGCATCCATCAGACTGGACACCGCACCAGGCACTTTAGAAAAAGAGGAACGTGGCAAGTGCATGGCTGGGTAGCCCAGCGTCCATTGGTGCAGATGCACAGCATGCAGAGCACTGAAACCATACAGGTTGGGCAGGTGGTCCGAAGGGACTGTGGGCAGGCCATTCACTGCCTGAAGGAAAGAGTAATTGGTGAGCTGCAGGGATGGGTGGATGGGCACCGGTGCTGGCAAGGTTTTGCTGCCCATTTCTGTAGCTGGTAAGCTGCAATTATTTCAACTATTGATCTGCAAAGACAGGAAAGGGGGTGGGGAGAAATCCAAAGAGATGTTCAGAGTGGTCACCTTCCTCCAGAATTCCAGTCCAGTTTTACTCTCTCCTTCCCTTAGGTCAGGCAGGAGTTAAGAACCAAAAACCCCACCCATAAATCCCATTGTCTTCTCAAAACAGATGAGACCATAAGATAGAGAAGAGCTGTCTGGCCAGAATCCTCCATGATGGTCAAATTCCCTCCAAATGGTGTTTGGCAGAGATACATATTGTTGACAGAGCAATCAATGGGAAACTAAGTTCTCAGACACAGATATAACCAACTTAAAATAAACATCTGCTGTTAACTGTGAAAGATGCAAACACAGGAATACAGGCATGACATGCAGACACATCCACATCCAGGCAAACCTGGGGCCACACAGAATTACACACTCTTACAACAATAACAGAATCTGGGGAAGCATGCTTACACACTCAGATTCACATGTTGTGAGCAGAATCTATCAGGAGGTCCAGAAACAAAGTGGAACAGCCAGTGTTTTATGGGACAACCCTGTACAAAATGCAGGAGACTTCATATAATGTATACCATGCTGCTCCTGCATGATACGGTTTGGGGGTAACTGGTTTGGGTTCCAGAAGCCAGAAGAATCGGTCTTATCTTTGGAACTCTCATTTGAACCTAAATTTGCCATGTACCTTGCAACTGCTGAGCCCTATAGACTCTGTCCTCTTGGTAGCTGCTTGTAGACTTGCTCCCTAACCTTTGGTGGTGACTCTCATTTCAAGAAAAGTGCTGATATCCATGTTCAGTTCATTTGTTCTGTCAAAAGTTGCAATTCCTTATGAGGGAGCTCATGTGCTCTCCCTCAGGGGAGCTGGTTTTCTCTGGGTGTTCAGGATTCTTATGTGTTATGAGAGCCTTAGGCAAGGTCAGTGTGTGTAGGTAGGAGCACCACCACCAGGCCTTCACTGCTGTTCTCTCTTTCCTCCCCAAATGCCAAATCAAGGTTTTTGAATGAGGTTGGTGCCCTACCAAAGAGATCAGGGGCTCTAGAGTTGGCATCTTCTGGCTACTTTGGACAAATTCTTCAATGTGCACGGGAAAGTGGGGGATCTGCAAAGATATCTTGCACTCCTTGCTTCTCCAGATATCTCTGATTTGGTCTATATTATGGCAGGGGGAGGGGATTAAGACAGCCAAAAATACTAGAGACCCTTGGGAAGCCTCTGAGCTCGGGGTTCAATGGAAATGCTCAGGTCATTGTCAAAGCAGGGTGTGTGCAGTCTTTTCCCTTGCCCAGTGCCAGTCTCTGGCCACTGATTTCTTTCTTGGCCCTGTTTCTCCTTTTCTCTTTCTCCTGTCTCTCTTCTGGAATGTACCACCTTATTGTTGGCCTCTGTCTTCACAGCTCAGACTCACCCCACCCCCACCCCCAAAGATCTAAACACCTTCAACCCTAAAGGCAAAGCAGAGAGGATAGAGCCAATTTTCATTCTCAGTCTAGGACTCTAAAAACACCTGGCTGGTCCAGAGATGCACAGAAATCCCCCCCGCTTTGGGGGGGTGCACCGGAAGACACTTTACCCAGGACACTTTAGCAGCTAGCAGGAAAGTGACTAGTAGTACAGCTGGATCCAAAGAAAAATGGATGATGGGTACCCAAACACCAAGAGCAGGCTGGCTGAAATTTGTCTGCAATTTATTTGGCCTCCCAGATAAGGAACGCACAAATCTGCTGTCATCCAATCTGGTTAGCTAGCATGATAGCCAGGGTACATAGTCTGCACCAGCATTTTCTCCTACTCGACTCACAAAACCTGTGCCAGCCAAAAAAGAAAAAAAAAAAAAAAAAAAAAAAAAAAAAAAAAAAAAAAGGCCATTCCTGAGCTCTAGGACAAGGAGAAAGCAAAGTACCTTTGGACTGAAGAGGAAGCTGAGAATGCCTTTGAATTGGGGAGGGAGGCAGCCCCCAGCTTTAAAGGTCTACATGACTTGGGCTAGCTGAATGCTCTTTGATTGGACACCCCTTCCAGACACTGGAAATTAGATCCCTATATTAGGCTCTATTAGAGCCAGCATGGGCAAAAGGGACGCCACACTGGCTATGCCAAAGAAGTCAAGGAGTGATGGTGTCAGAAAGACTTTGAACCGCTAGGGTTGGTAGAACCCCCAAACTTTTGCGTGACTTTTTTTACTTCTTCCAAGGAACCAAGAAAGATTCCAGAGGCCTTGGGATCCTGGAGGGGTGGCACTTGTAGCCTATGTGCTTAATCTTATTTCCTCATCACTCCATTTATTTTTCTCAGCGGACTAAGCAGTTTACTTTCTGTAGCTTTCTAATGCTCAAGATCCCAAAGGTCGTGCCATCAACTCTCCCTGCAGACGAATTTCGTTCAAAACGTGGATCTCTCTTTATATCAGTACTACAAATGGACCGAATGCAAGATGTGGTTTCAAGCGATCAGTTAAGAGGGAAACACAGTTATGCCTCTGTGACCTGAAAAGATGAGCAATCACTGGGCCTCTCCAGCTCCAGCGCTCCCCATCTTCCTAATCACCCCCTACACCCCGACCTGAGTTTTTAATTTTTTTAACCGGACAGGGACCACCTATTTATTATATTTTTGGTTGTGAGTCTAGCCTTTAACGGCTGAGCCATCTCTTCAGCACCCACCTATCTATTCTAAGGCCCAAGATCCACTAGCTCAGGCCTGGAGACTTGGGAAGCACTAGAAAGTGTCCCGACTCGCTGCAGTGAACTCAATTCCAGCCTCAGAGCAGGGGTCCCTTGCAGAGGAACGCCAATCCCGCGTCTGCCGCCAACCCTGTGCAGGGCATTAATGAAGTGTGCAGCCTATTAAAGAGGTTTATTCGGGGCTAATTGAGCGTGAGCGAGTTAACTGCTTGCATTAATGAGGACAGAACGAACCCCATGAGCTTGTGCCTGAAGAAGCCCAGTGGCAGCTCCCCCCCCAAAAAATATCCTTGATATGGAATCCCCAGTTAAATGGTGACAGGCTTTGGAACCCAGGTCCAAAGGACTGGCCAGCACGGGATACTTTGGCTGCATTTTTCTAACAAACGAGATCCAAAGAACCCACTTTTGTTTGCCATTCTGCTATATTGGGATACCTGCTGTGTCTCCAGGAGTAGGCTTTCCAATCTTAATGAAACCACAATTAGTTTCGAGAGAGCCTGGGATAGACCATCTACCCACCAGTTGTCAGTTGACTTCGGACTCCCCATCCCTGTCAGCCAGCCCGCTTCTTCCCTGGGAGACTTGAAACTAGGAGAATAGCTTTACACGTGGTTCTCTTCAAAGAGCCAACTTGTAGGTCTCATCCTGGATGAAATTCATCAGAGTTTTGTGACAAAGAAACCCTTGCCGCTAAACTCTGCTCAGGCGCCCACCCGGCTTGTGACCGGGTTGCTGAGAGAGGGCTGCGCGGGAGAATTTCTATTCTTATGAGGGCTGTTGGCGGAAGGTAGGATTGTTCAGCAAACAGCCGCCCTCAATTTCTCTCTCTTTTCAGGGTTCCCAACTTTCCCACTTAAGCCTGGGTTAGGCGACAACAACAACAACAACAACAAAAAACCTCCACCCTAGAGACATCCATAGTGGTTCTGCTTCTCGGGTGTTTGGATCTCCAGTTAGAAAACAATGTTCGTATGTGCCTCACAGCGTGCTTTCCCTATACCAGAGACAATCAAAGATTAAGAGCTGCAGGCCGCGAGAAAACACAGAAACCCTCCAATAGAGATCATCCCAACCACAGAGCCCAAGTGTGAGGCAGGCTTCAGATCGGCCGCAGCCTTGTCGCCCTGAGGGTTGAGGGCTTCCTGTCTGAAGGACAACTCCGCAAAGGAGAAGTAGGATTGAAGTGGAACAGGGTTGGGGCGATGCACCTGTCCCGGGTGCGGTAGGCTTGAATTATGACCAGCCACACACTCTTACCTCTTTCTCAGCTAAGGCAGGCTAGTCGGAATTAGAAGGGCACCCTAAAAAAGTTTGTGCTTTCTGAAGTTGCTCTGATTTCTTAAAGGGGTCCCGCAGACTGCCTTTCAAAATCTGTAGACATCTTATTGAAATTCTGCCTAGCCAAGCACTGTTGGTTTCAATGATCCAGACCCGTCGGTCCCCACCTTTCCACGGAGGTCAGAGGCCAACAAGGACAGAAAGTCAGAACTACTTGAACCAGTATCCCCATCAACCCTATGCTCTCGCTTTCACAAAGATCCTGCAGCCTTAAAGAACTTCCTTTGGGGACACTGAAAAGAAGAGGCACCAGCTATAACAAGGAACCAAGAGTCTTTCTGGCATTTGCTTCACTAAACCCAGGCGCCCCGGGGGTAGTTACCTTGTTCAGCCGGCGGTCCCACGGCAGAGCGCGTCTCTGAGGCTCGGTGCGCTGGACTCGAGGAACTAGAGACTCTGGAACCCACTGGCACCCCTGGCGAGCTGGAGTCCTGAAACGTCTCTAGCCACAGGGACTCCAAGCGCCGGAGAGGCGGGAGCGCTCCGCAGCCGGGGAGTCCTGCCCCGGGTCTGGTGAGCTTCGCTCCTGGTTCCCTTTCTGAGTCTGAACCCGAGCCGGTGAGAACTTGCTGGGGAGAGGCCGAGCTACGTCTCACTCATCCCTTAGCACCGAGCCGCCTACTTATTTTAATCCACCACCCCTAGCCCCCCCCCCGCCCCCCTTGCCTCGCGATTCCTCCCCTCCCTCCCCTACCCCCTAACTCTGCCTGCGCCTGCGCACTGAGAAACAAAGTTCTGTTGACCCGGGCTGCTGTGCTAGCACGGCCTCTGTTTCTCTCCACCGGTGTCCACTCCCCGACAGTCCCCTTAGATACTTTCTATAATTTTTTTTAAAGACACACAAGGGCAGGCAGTAGAGGAAACAGCTCCTACCGGACAAGAGAGGGCTAGAACCGAGCATTTCCGAGTTCGGCTGTGATGTTTCGGGATTCATTTGTGCCTATGAAAGCCAGGAGGAGCCCGTGGTGTGTCCCACACCAGCACCCTAGGCATGCATGCAGTTTGTAGGCTAGCAAAGTCGCTGCTGTTTTTAGACTCTTCTCTCAGAGGCGACAGACCCTGGCGTGGAGCAGCGCTCTGACACCAAATAGTGCTTGGGACCTGGGCGGTGACTCTGGCAGAGCTAGCTAGTTTCTGGTCGGAAGGGCAGAGATTACTGACTGCAGTGAGCCATAACATCCGAGTGCCTATGGCTGACCACAGACCCTGGGATGTGGAGTTCAACAAAAAGAGCCGTGGCAGGGCTTATGAGGAGGAGCGGAGTTCCTTTCCCGGAACTCAGAACTCCTGGGGTTTCCATTCCAAAGCTCCAGTCACCGACTCGTTTTAGGATGGGTGAGAGTTTGGAGAGCAGCTGAGGCACAGGGACCTCTGAGTCTGGGGAGCTGGCGTGGGTTGCGTTTGTAGAGGGAGTCTGGCATAGAAGGACATCTCCTCTGGCTGCACCTTATGCATCCTCCAGTACCCCCTTTACTATCGATCTCAAGAACTGACCTACCGCTGACCTCAGCCAACCCCCATCTCTCCCTACCACCTTTCTGGAATGCCTGACCTGGCTTCTTTAAGGGAGTAGGTGGGGATTTCTGACTTCCTGACTTTGCCCCAGAGTTATGACTGCAGAGTGAGACGCGCGCGCACACACACACACACACACACACACACACACACACACACACTCCTGGGGACCAGATGCCTCTCTAACACATTTGTATATTCCTTTTAGAAAAGTATCCCACTTTCTAACTTTAGTATGCAAAGCTGATCTTTGTGATTTTTCGCGAGTTAGCAGGGGTTTGCCTATCTAGGGCTAGGGCGTGGTCAGGAAGAATGACCTGCACCCCTTCCCCACTCCACCTCACCCCCTTCCATTATTGAAACACATTTAGCATTTGCAAGCCTCTAGAAACGAACCTGGCGTCTAATCTCAGGCTAACCTTGCCTGAAGGAGGGAAGAGCAAGAGAGGCGGTGCTATATTCTTCACTCAAGAGTTTTGCTCACAGCATCCCACTGGTTGGTGTCCAGTAAGAGGTCCACATAAGTGTGCCGATGTGCGTGGAGGCTTAGTAACTGTGAGTCCTGGCAGAATCCTGACCACCGCAGAGCTGCCTCTTGGGGCAGAGGGGAGTTGAGATCACTCCCTTCTGTGAGCTGAGGACAACACAGAAACAAATTCCAGTCAGACATTCCCTTCCCTGACTTCGCAGACTTCCTACAACTTTGTCTAAAGGAGTTTGAGGGGGGCCAGTGTGAGGTCCCCCAAATAGGCAAAGCTTGGAGAATTTGCATACCAAGGGTCTAAGTTTCCCAAATTGACTAGTATGCACTTAAGAAGAGAAATTAGACATCAACTAAAGACCCTCCTGGGGTGCATGGAAACCCATCTCCAGAGGGAGTGAGGGAGGAAGGGAGACAGACAGAGAGAGAGAGAGAGAGGGAGAGAGAGAGAGACAGACAGACAGACAGACAGACAGACAGGCTCTTGGTTAATATACCTTAAGAATAGGTTACATTGGTGAGGCAGTGAGTGCGCTCCGGTTCTAAAGCAAAGGATGTGTAAGTGGGTTGTTTAATGCTGCTTTACTGAGTTATCTGGAAAAACTGATCTAGCCTCAGAGCATACCCTAGAACTGAGAGGACTAGAAGGGCGGGGAAGCAAGGTTTAAACGTCATGCTTTGGCTTTATGATCTTTTCAGGGATCTTATCAACAAAGCAGGCATGACTGTACATGACTGTGTACCTGGATACTTCGGTCACCTCAATGGTCTTAATTGCCTGTCTCCTAAGTGACTGCTTCCTGGGTCAGTCAAAGCCTCAGAAAACTAGGAAACGAAATTCCAGGTGCCCTAGAGGCTGAGAAGTGCTCCATCCCGCTGTGAGTCCCTCGGTGACGAACCCCCCAAAGTGTGGCTGCTGAATGTCCTGGAGGGAACCCAGAGTCCTGGGAGACTTCTGGAAGAAACCCCGGAAGACACCGCGCGGACCTCTCCGTGCTCTGTGCAAAAGAGAGCAACTGGTGGGAACCTTCCTCTTACTATTTAAGAGAAGTTGGCCAGACTAAGAACACGAAGGAGTAGGTGGAGAGCAGGGCCCAGAGTATCTAGGGTGACTGGGGTAGTTTTTGAAGAAGTAAGATTCGTTTAGAATTTTTCAGGACCGCACATTTCAAACTCCTTACATGCCATAGACAGCCTGAACCCAGAGGTCCTGTTCGTTTCTCCAGCCCAAGAATCACAAGTGAAGGTGAGGACACTCCTAGCCTACCCAAACCTCACCCCTAGGGTCCCCGAGCTCCGCCCCTCAGAGCTTCCGCTGGTGAAAATAGTGGTTTAAGCTCACTTAGAGCTTGCAGTTTGCAGCCTGCAGCAGACTAGGTGGTTTACCAGTCCTCTCTGGCTCTCTTTTGGCCACTGTCTGCTGCCTAGCTCCAGGGCCGACGCCCGGAGAAGTCCCAGATTCCATAGTTGGGAATTGACCACTCCGAAAAGGGTCCCTCCTGCAGAAATAAGAGCTCTAGCTCTGGGCCCTGTGCGTACTGCCTTCTGCCTGGTCGGAATAGAGTCCTGGCTGGAACTGGAGCTCCAGCCCTGCAGGAGACTCGCTCCAGCTTTGACCGCACCTCGGACAGCGGTGCAGCTAGCAGTACCCACCCCCGGAGGTGGGGTGGGGGAAGCATACCTGGGATAGAATTGACCTCCACTTGTCCTCCAATCCTAACCAGTCCTAACCCCAGACCTTGTCTGCTTAACAGGAAAAAACAGGATCCAGCCTGTCTTGGAGTTAAAATTGGTTTGGGTGGTCTCCGCTTTTTTTTTTTTTTTCTTCTTCTCATGAAACTTGCCTCTCCCACTTACCAGATACACAAAAGTGACCTTTTTCTATTTCTAAGTGGAATTTACTTAACACTTGAGAAGTTGTTGCTTTCACAGCAAACTTTCCTGTAATGTGGACATTTGAGGGGGGAGCCCTCTTTAACCCCTCCCTAGATGCATGAACGGAGCCTTCAAATAGATGAGATTTAGATTTCCCTCTGCATTCATTTAGGTGATGAATTGTAACGGCCTAATAGTTCCTCTGGAACCATTATAGTCAATCAGGTCAAAATCCAGCTTGGAAGAGGTGGGGTTAATCTCCAGAGGTAGGTAACATAGCTAATGGATACACATTCGCAACCTTAGCGCCTCTGAAAATGCATGAGCCAGCTAGGATGCTGAGACTAGAAACCGATGGATGCTTCAGCGGATGTTTATTGTTGTGACAGACGAGTAACAAACTGAAAGGGAAAGTGAACATCATTTTCCCAGGCATCTCCCGAGTCCTAAGTTCCTTGTGAAAGTCTTAGAGCATCTTCTAACTGGTAATAGACATACCAAAAAACCCATGTGGGTACCCATCTTTGTCTTTGTATCTATTTTAAGGATATATAGGAAACATGAATATGCACATAGGGTTTCTCAAACTCTGGTCATACTCTCTTCGGTAAAATGAAATGAAAATGACTTGTACAAAATATGTTCAAAGGGCACGGTAGAGGTTGGGGTGGTTGTTATTTTGTTTTGTTTTGGTTTTGTAAAAACAAACTCGAACGGTTAGCCTCATTTTTGACACACAACCAGCTCTGCTCTGACGGAATTGAAATTTTCTTTCCTCTAAGGTGAGAAGTGAGTACATCAGAAAAGACCCAGTATCTGATAAAGCAATAGAAGGTGGAGAAGAGTTGTTGAGGTGGAGAGTTACATGAGGTTGGGATGGAACCCTGGATTAGAATCACCTACCACACCCGCGGCCCCGCGTTTCCGACTTGCAAGGGACACCGAAGGAAGGAGCTCTCCAGGTAATTAAACATTTCCAGACACTGGAGGGCTGTTATCTGCACAACGATTTCCGGCTGGGAGCTCTGAACAAGTCTGGCTGCGAAGTTTTTAACTAAGTTCCCCTGACGCAATTCTGAAGAAAAAGCGCCCCCTGCTGTCGAGGAAACGACATCTCGCAGTGCCCTTTCCTAGAATAGCCAGGAACTCAGCTATTCCTTTTTAAATTTTATCTAAGAGTGTTTTTCAGATGTTTTCTTCTTTCCTAGGTCACGAAATTTGCCGCTATTTCTTTAAAATCATGCTGACTTTTACTCTTTAGAAGGGAACTGAGGGAGAATTCTCCTCCTCCCCTATCCCCTGAGGGTTTTTGTTTCCTTGCTTCAAACCAGATATTTCTGATTTTAATTTCTTTTAAATAATCTGAAATCCTTAGCAATTGTCTGCCACCAGCACCTTCTCATCTGTGGAGCCATGGTGAACCACGATCTGAGGGGAATGTTTCTGGTTCTCAGAGCCGGGTGGGTGTGCTTCCTTCTCCCTGAAATGAAGTTTTCTTTCCCTTTATGGCTCAGCACTCACTTAGCACTGCATCCTCACAAATTCGTTTCTGACTTTGTGAAGAAGCCAGAATATTGAAAGGAGTCTGTTTTGGTGAACGAGACTCCCCGTGCCTTCCTCTGCCCTATACCACTGCTTGTTTCCTGCCCATCCTTGAGTTTTCCTGGTGTTCCCACTGGACCCTCTCCTTTCCTGGCTATCAATGCTCTGGCTCTTTGGACAGAGACCCAAAGAAAGAAACCCTAAGATTCTTCATGAAAACAAATTTCTTGACAGTCCTCACACAGGAAAAACAAAGCAACAACAAAATACAAGATCAATGAGATCATAGTAGCAGCGGTTGTTTCTCTTGACTCCATCCAAGGCCTTAAAACAGGTCTTAGAAGTTCAGAGTTGAAATTAGACAGAACACCAGGAAGTAGATTTAATTTGTTTCAAGGCACTGTGCATAGACAAAATCCCTAGGTGAAGGCTTTTTGCATTTTTCTGGTTCTCTGGTACAAAAAAGGTCAGCTGGTACCATACTGCTCGGAGCAAATTATTGAGAAACACACACCAACAGCAACAGGACTGATAAGCCTCCACAAAGAAAAGATAAATGCTCTGGCCTTCTGTAGACCTTTAGGGGAAGATGGCATTCTTCCTGGTATCTATCATTTTCTTTGTCCCCCCTAAGGAGTAGAATCTGGCAATTTCTTCCTCATCTTGAACTTTGAGTAAAGGATGTTGAGAGAGAAGACACTACCTAGGAAATTATTATGTGAGCACTCACATATATGCCTCATTCACATCATGCCTCAGTAACCCAAAGCCACAAAGTGCTTAGTCTTGGTGCTTCAGTGACATTACCTATTCAATGGAAAAGGACAGGGCCTCTGCCTCCTTAGTACCTATGTCAGAGGACTTCTGGAGGCCATGCTGCCACATTCCAGAGGTGCCCGGTCACTGGCGCGGTGGCACAGGGCAAAGAGAAGCTGTTGCCTTCCTTCTCCTCCCAGAGCTAGGACATCATCGCTATTAGTGCTAGGTTTTATTCATGGTGTTTCTCCACTAAGTAAGACTTGATCTTTGGGGAGATGTGAGAATGGGATTGGAATTGAAAACACAAACAAAAACAAACGAACAAACAAATAAATAAATGGTCTAATTCAGAATGAGAGGACAAAGAGGGACCACACTCAGCTATATAAATGACCTTTCTGATTTCTGTGAAACTGGAAGAGGAGGAGACATTTATGATATGTGTCACATCACAGCTCAGTGAACTATCTGCACAGAACCAGAAATCACATCTCTTTACATTAACCACTCACAAGGACCAACCACCCTTCTTCCATGGTCTAGACTAGTACCAGAATACCGGCTCCAAGCAGAGCCCTGTTTCCCAGGTGATCACAGGAAAATCAATTTGCTAATAATGAATCCAGTTTCCTAAAGAGAATCTTTCCACTAAAACATTGCTGAAAAACTTTGAGCAAATACAAAATATAAGAAATATAATATATTATCATGTGATACTTATAATCTCTTTGGTGTATTTAAGTACTAGTTTAATATGATAGATCAACAACCAGGAAATAAAGAAAAGACATTTTAAAACTAAAATTATTATTACCAGTATATTATAGGTAAAAGAGTTTGTAATTTCACTTACTAGATATTAGTCTATAACACACATTTTAGGAGATTGATTTAAAGAGAAATAGTCATGTTTTATAATGGGAAATGTTCATCTTAACTTTTTGATAGCCAGGGGTGGCTGTAAAAGATTATCTGGCTTGTATGGATGACAAAGGAGGTCATGCTGCAGAGATGGCAAAGTGACTCAGAGTTTGGGGTGTCAGCAGCACAGGATGTTTGACATAAGATATGCCATTCTTAGGTAATCTGGTACCAAAAGCATGAGCCAAGTATAAGGAATAATAGACTAACCCATCAGCTCAGCTCAAGAGCAGTCTGCTGAGGTCATTCTTGCTGGGACAGTAACTGAGAGTTAATGTGGTGCTTACGGAGGTGTTTGACAACATCTCATGTTGATAAATCACTCAGAGTTTGTCAAAACGAAGTCCCCAGGACCCGTCTTCAGCACTTCATATTCAGAAGATCCATAGTGAACCTTAGAGTCTGCCTCTTTTAAAAGGACCACATGTGATTCTGACAGAAGTCTTCAGATAACACTTGGAAAACAACTACCCAGCACACTATATGGCAGGAATGTTCCTGGGAAGTGACTTCAGCATCCCTGCAGGCACACAGTTTTTCCTAAAGAAAATCCCTAGGATTGAAAACTAGATTTAAAATCAAGGCCCTTGAGCAACACCTTCTACCTCTCAACTTTATAAAACAAAAAGGTTGAACATGACATTCACAAAAAGCTCTTTGACTTCCTAACCTCTGAAACTCCACTGCCTATTAGTAGAATAGCATGTTATTTGAAGGCAGGATATTCTGCTTTGTTTCTAACCACATTATATGGAAGGATCTCTGGTAACCAACACCGGGGTTTATATGAGGACATGATTCATCCTAGCTCATAGAAAAATATCCATCTCAGTTCAAAAAGGAAAAGTAATTTCTTGAGAATGGGTAGCTCTCTTGGAAATTCAGAGAATCAGGAGACTGTAAGTGAACATAGTTGCCTACAGTGGGTCAGATACATGCTGTAGGCCAGCAAGAGTACCCTGATTGTGAAGGAAGTGGGAATCGTAGCATCCCTAAAACAATCTAAGGGGTATAAAAGAATATCCCCTTCCACTACAGCTTGTGTATCACCAAAAGGTCACATAAAGGAATTTTCATTCAGCTAAATGGGAAGCCCTCAGTGTGTCTATTTATTCTGCACATTTCAGACTTTTCTCTTAGGCGGAGAGTTTCCAATTCACACAGAGTCAGTCTAGACAGCTGAATGGAAACACTAGGCTAGCTAATTGTTCTTGTGTTATTATTGGGGGGGGTCAGGTCATAATTTCCAACCAACAGATTTATTTGCTTTAAAAAATGTTTGTTTGTTTATTTGTTTTTCAATTCATTTGACAGTACATTTCAATTTTGTTTTGGTAAAATCTCAGCTTCTGTGTCTATAGTTCTATGAGTAATATAAATTGTTCTACACTTTTTTATTTTAGTTTCCTTTTATGTCCATAGATAACAATGCACACACAGTGTTTATGAAACCATTTATAAAAATGGTCTTAGGGTAGAGCTTTCCAAGAATTCCAGTATAATACCAGCTGAGTGATTTTGGCCATGGAGCAAACAGGTCTCTTAGGTGTGACCCCTTCTTATTGACAAAAACAGTGAGGGGCCCCTGGTATGACTGTGATGGTGGCTGTGTCTAGGCTGCTTAGCATGCTCTTAGAAGTGGGATGAGGCATGAGAGAGCAGACATAGGGCTTTCATAGGTCTTCTCTCTGGAGCTGGGTAGGGTGCTACAGAGCTACATGAGCTGGGTGAATTCTCTTAGCAAACTAGGAAATCTAGCATGGTGGTTAATCTATATTTAGATCAGAGAAAAAGTCAGCATAGAGATTGTACTACAGCTTGTCCTGAAGTTCCATAGCTAAAGAAGCCCACAGTTAGGGCTCAAACCAGATATGTTTGATACCAAAACCAAGTCCTAATAGCAGCACTCTGGATTCTTAGTAGTCTGTTAGTAACATCTGTGTTACCTAGCAGCATTATAGCAATGCATAAGCATAGGTCCTATCCAAGACTTACTTTCCCAGAATCTGAATTTTAATAAAACTGCTATTCCCACAGGTAGGCACATGGATATTTGCAGTACATACTATTCTGATTCCCAGTCAATCCATTAGCCCTCTTTTAATGTTTGTTTCTAGAACAGAAAAAGGAAAAAATCAAGTAAAATATTAAAGCTTAAAAAACCACAACACAAATCCTAAAGCTAATACACTTCTGCTTTGGTCTGACAGTAGGTGGATGCTGGTTGGCCATCAACCTGACTGGCTCTCTCTCTCTCCCAAGTGGCCTTGCCCATCCCTGGCACCTGGAAGTCAGGCTGCCTGAGTAAAACATCATAGAGAAAGACCAGCAGCTTCTACACAAGAAAAGGTAGGTTTCTGAACTTACATTTCTGAAAATATGAATCAGAGATGAGCCTTAGCCTGATAGTACCTGGGTAGCAATGGGATCTAGCCCACTCTCCTGTCTCCAAACAAGAGAAATATTGGCCACATACAAGATACTGATAGTGCTTGTGTGGTAAGATTATCTTTCCTATCTAATCTTGGCACAGTACCATTTTTAAATTAAAAATGCATTGTTAATCATCAGTGTTAAAATTATGCAAATAATTGATCCCTTGGATATCACAAGGTTTGGAAGTGTGATGTCTCTTGGATCGCCAGAGCTCTGTTAAATTCAGTGTGTTTATTATATCATTGCCAGCTGATGCTCCACCAACAAAAAGAAAGTCAACTATAGCAAGTGTATACCATCTCTTCCACCTCATATTTTTAAACAATCAAATGCAGAAGATGCCTAAGTTGAAGCTAAATGCAAGGAACCTAGTTATGTAAAGCATCTGAGGGCATTGTGGTCTGGGTAGAGACCAAAAGGTATCGTCTCTCCTTCTCTGGGTATATCTTCTTATCTGAGAGCCTAGTGTATTCAGTTGATTCTCTCCGTTCCTCTCTCTTACTTATTTGGAGTTTGGGGTGGGGGAAGGGGGTTGGCAACCATCACCACATCTGGGAGTTTCGTATTTTAAGAGGAGTATCTGGAAAGAATCATGTTTAACCATAGAAATGGTGGAATTCCTGCTAATAAAACACCCTGTATGTAAAATGCTGGAGAATCCTTACCCTTACCATCTTCAACATTCCCATTTCAAAGATAAGAATTTTGATGCCTGCAATATGACTTACCCAGCAACAAAGATGCAACTTGGTACCAACTTTCCTAACAACAAGTAAGTGGTCTTTGAATTCACTGCACACTTCTTAGTTTTTGTGATTTAGATCTTGAAGAGGGTGGGGCTCATCAATGACCTCTGTTTACTCTGTTTGTAGAGGATAAGGCCCACATTCTGCAATGATGCTTCTGATGAGGGGGCCCTTACCACCCTGTAGGCACAGAGGGATGTACAGATGCTCCTATGCTGGGGCCTGGGGGTTGGATGGTTGCTGTTCACTGCAGCAGCTTTATGAAAACATTAAATGTCATTACTTATTTCTTCATGTCCAAAATGTATACTTCAACATTTTTCTTCTGTAGACAAGTGTCACTTTTACTGCAGTCTTCAGGCCAGATGTTCCTGGTATAAGTAGTAACAGCTGCCACACTGGCAAGAGTGTGGCTCCAGCCAAGTCACTTTCTAAAAGGGCCTCAGAGCTGTCTGTTCGAGAACACTGACATGGCAGAATAAACCCATACCTGGCCCTCCCAAGCTTCTTGGGAGGACCTTGTGAAATCTGTAACAAGGGTTTGGGAGAAGGGCAAGCTGCCAAACCGAGGGCTGTGCTTGCCTCTTCCTTGGTGATGAGCTGGGGATACAGGCCAAAGAGAGCCAACTTCTTCCCTTTAGGCTTCGTTCAAAGCATTTGTAGTGCCATCACCCATTACCCACATCCTCATTTGTCTGGAGACCAAGTCGCTGCCCTTGCATTCTGTCACATTCACCCCAGCCTTCTATGATCTCAAGTTGACATGGTATTGTTTTTGAATTTTGCTCAACTTGCAGCCGCCTGGTAGCATTTATCTTCTCAGCTCCCTTGGGCCCTGATGAATGCCTCAATGAGGTCCTATCTCAGTGTCAGCATTTCCAGAAAACACAATTTGCTTCTATCTTCAGCTAAACTCAGAGACTTGATTCAGCCAAAAAAATAACTCCTGCCTTTGCAATTTTTGGCCAAATGGATGAATGGTCTGTTATTCAAGAATGTCATCGTGTTGAGAATGGTTAACTTTATAAGACATCAAAAGTCACAGAAAAGCAAACAGACACAAACACACCCTTCACACAACACAACAGAGCTGTGGGTGGCTGTAGCATGATGCTCTGGGAGGTGTTGAGCTCATTCTCTAAGTCCTGGTTTCTTCCCAAGGAATTGAAGCCATTTCCAGTAGGAGTAAATCATTAGGTGTTGAATCTGGCTGCACAGAAACAAAGGATGGACATCCTCCTGGATCTAAGAGTTCAGTTTGTGAGGCCACAGGTGAGCAAGCAAAGGTCATTGGCCTTCAGTCTCCATGATTAGCCCAGACACAGTAGCTCTCCATTCAGAGCCTCCATATATGATGAAGCCATTTCCTCCCTATAAACCAACAAGTAGCAGAAAACGCTGGGCTTTGTGGCAGTACAGAACAGTTTCTAGTCCTGACCTTCTCTGTTTTCTGCTGCTTGGTCTTGGAAAAGCTGCTTAACCATTTGAAACTTCAACATTTCCATCTAGAAAAGGGGTCGTTGTGATGGATGAGCCAGCATTTGTAGTTTCTGGAGTAAAGAGATTAGCTGCTTCTTCTGATACTAATTTCTTCATCTCTTTAACCAAGTAGTCTTGGGAGGAAGGAATATCTCTTTAAATTCAGGACTGTTCCCAAGCCCATAAGAATAGTTGCTTTTATGTTTGTTTGTTTGTTTGTTTTTAATACTAAGGCTGCTCAGTTCTGCCTTCTGAAGACTGGAACTAGAAACTGTTAGATTTTTACTTTGGGGTCATAGGGAGAAGACTAGAAAGACTTTGCTCCTGCTCTGTCCATATTGCTTCAGCAGCAGGCCTTGACCAGCAAGCTTCAGTCTACAACTTCTTCCTTTGCCCCCCTATGTCACCATCACTAAGTGGGCAATGCCTTGCCCCAGCCAGCTGAGTCCCTGCACCAGACTCTGAGCTCTGAAAGCATCCATCTCTCTGCACAAGGCTCAGTCTGTTTCCACAGTGTCTGCCTTCTCAGCTTCTAGGTTCTAGTAACACCAGTCCATGACTTCTTCCTTCACTCTAATATCGGTGTCCCTCCACATCCAGTGGTATAACTCTGTCATCCATTTAAGCCATTTTATATATCAATTTCTCTCTGTTGAGATGCCCAGGGAGACTTGGTTTCCTGGCAAGATCCCGATTGTCACAGGAACTGTATGTCCTGGTAGGCTGTGATTGTTCTCATTCACCCTTGCTTTCCTGGCATTTTGTTGAGTTTAGCATTTTTCCCAGACAAAACTGTCCTATTTTTGATGATCAATTGGAAGGTTGCTTTAGGTATATTTTCCCCATAAGTAGGCCACATGAGAAGGACTTTAAGGGCCTGTACAAAGTAGGCTTCTTTTTTTTTTTTTTACATATTTTAAATTAACTTTTAAATTAGCATACAGGATAGTGGGCATCAGTGTGGCATTTCCATACATATGTGTAATTGTATTTTTTTAATTTAAGTTTTCATGGAATACGTTAATTGTAAATGAACACTGGGTTTCATAAGAACTTTTCTTTACATACTGAGCATATCCCCCACGTGCCTCTACCTCCCCAGTCTTTATCTCCTCTTGTCCTCTTTGTTCCTGAAGACAGTTTCATTTCTACTTTCATGCCATATACATAATCAAATTTATATGATTATATGCATGACGTGTATGTGTGTAAATATATGGTTTTACATATGTATATAAATCTAGGGACCACATGTGAGAGAACACATACAATATTTGCTTACTAAGACTGGCTTAATTCACTTAATGTAATTATCTTCAGCTCAGTTGCATCCACTTTCTTGTAAATAGCATGATTTTATTTTTATTTATGGCAGGGAAATTTTTTACAATGTATAAAAGCCATCTTTTCTTTCCCCATATTCTGCTGTTGGACACTTAGCTTGGTTCCACTCTTAGCTTTTGTGAATATGCTCCAGGTACCATTGACAAGCAAGCAACTAGGCTTCTTATTTATTGTAGGTTTCTATTGTTTCTCTTTGACACGGAGCCACACTTAATTTTTTTCTCTCCTTGCCTTTTTTTTTCTTTTATTTTCAAGGAAGGCTCTTTGACTCTAGTGCTGGGGTTAAATGAACATCACCTATCACACCTTTCTTATAATTTTGCAGTGAGTCAGTACAAGTCTACAGTATTCATGTTTCTGTCCCAGACAAACCTTTGAGGGAAATACATCTCCAACATAAAATACTTGGTGTGAGAAGACTCTAGTTTTTATTTGGAACATTTTTATAATTTTTTTTACAATAATTTTTGTAATGTGGCCTTAGTTCCTGTGCAGTCAGAAGGTGACTGGAGTTGACACTCTTACTAATCCTAAAATGAGGAGCTCTGTTGGCCTGATACAATTTTCCATGTCTTACCTAGTTTCTCACACCATTCCCTAGTTTGCTCAGGTTTCACTTGACTCTGTCACAAGATGGTTTCCATTCCTCCCACCACCAACCCAAGCTGTGTACTTCCCCTACTCATTTTGACACTTGTCACTCATTGATCGGTCTTTGTGTCTTCATGAGAAGACTTTGTATTACTGTCACATTGAAGTCATCCTGAACTTGGTCATGTGACCATTTGGTAGGATCCTTTGTGGACCTGTCTATACTTGTTCTTTAAATACCGCTCACAGTGCATCAATATTCTTTATTACTCAAGTAATTCAAGCAGCATCAAAGCTAGGGTCAAGCTGCACCAAGCTGCATACCCACCCTCTTCCCATCCCTACCACCCAAGCTCACTCAAACCAGGACATTTTCTACTTCTTTACTTGGTTCATATTGCTTTCCCATCTTCGAGTTCACTTCTCCCTGTTTACCCTAAGATGTTCTTCTACATCACCCTTCATAAGCCCCCTCTGAGATACAAGGCTAAGACAAGCATCCTTCTTCTGTATCACCCCTGTCCCTTGTCACAAACCCTACCTTTGCATTTGCCAAATTATGTTGAAACCATTTCTCTGTGCCTTCCCTTTCTTGTGAGCTTCCCCATAAGCACCCAGGATAAATGATGTGCCTCATGTGGCTCAGTACTCACTGTGCGGAGCACAATGCTGTCACATAGGAAGCCCTTGATAAATGTTTGTTGACCTAAACTTAATACGTTTTTGCTGAATGACTGAGTGACATTTCATGAGCTGCCATTTTTTTTCTCCCCTGGACACATATTTATCTCCTTCTTCCCTTGCCAAAACTCTGAAGATTGCTTCACTGTGCTGTATAATCTTTCTGTCAGGTCTCTGACACACAAAACACATGTAATCATTCCATTATGAGGCCTGGCACTAAGTTTCAGCCCAGTGTTCCAATTTATTAAACCTTGTACTAGGAAACCAGGGAGGCAGGGGCTTAGAAGGATTTCCCAAAGAGGTGGACATACTCCTGTACATCAAGGTAATTCTAAGCTCCAATGGGAGCCTCAGATTTTCTGTTCCTGCAGATTGTATTCCTCCATCTTCCTCTGTGAATGTGGACAGGCCCTGATGCCAAGCAAGCAATCTGCTCTTTACATATTTATGATTGCGCCATAAAACAATTCGAATGTGTTGTACCATCGTCTTGTCATTTGGGAGGCAAAGGCAAAAATGAATGCAGTTTAAACATCCATTCACTTGAAAGTTTTGCTTGGGATAGCTTGATGATTTGACATGCTGGTAAGTTCTTCTACGTGGAAAGGCAAGTTATTGAGTGCAGACAATGTATATGGATGGTGCATTCCAACATCCCTCAAGGATTTAATTTTCCCTGTTGTCTTCAAAATGTGTCCTGTCTAAATTCCTGTCTAAACCTTAAGGCTCAACTAATCCTACCTCCTCTGAAAAGTTTCATCAGCTATTTCAATTTCTAAGCCTCTGTCTTGACATTCTAAAAATGAATGATGTCTGCTTTCATTGCTTTCCTTACTGCTGTAACAAAATACTTAAGGTAAGCAACTTAGGGGTGGACGTGTTTATTGTGATTCGGCTTGAGGGTACTGTTTCTCATGGTAGGGAAGGTATACCAGGAAGAATGAATCTAGGGATGGTAGCAGAAGTGTTAGGCAGATGAAGCCACCAGGAAGCAGAGAGGTCAATGTTGGTTCTCCGCTGGGCTTATTCTTTTCCCTCTGGTCAGTTTGGGAACTTGGCCTGTGGGATAGCACAGATCACATGCAGAGTGATTTAGTGAAACCTCTCAGGGAATAGTCTCACAGTCAAGCTCAGAGAAGGTGTCTCTTAGGTGATTTCAAATCCAGTCAAGTTGACAATGACTAGATTGTAAAGTGCATGTTGTAGCACTCCATTGTCTTAAAGCCACAGGTTAGTGTGAAAAGTCCTCAGCTGGGATTGAAAAGTTCACACCATCTAATCAATTCCCTTTATGACATTCCCACTCTATTAATTTTTCTCCTTTCTTTTCTCTTCCTTCTTCCCTTTCTTCTCCTCTTACTCGGTCTCTCCCACTACTATGATACTGTACAAATAACTGTTGTCATGTTGCATGCCAGCTTTTATGGGACAGATCCAATGACCCATATGTGAAAAACCTGAGTGAGTACTATAAGGCATGTAACAGCAAAGGGTCATAGTTGAAAAGAAAGTCTTGTAGAAGTCATTCCATTGCCCCTGCATGCTATCAAAATGCAGTGGTACCAGAAGGCAAGGTAATTGCAAAAACACGAAAAGACCTCAGAAGAATGAACTCCAAAGATGGAAATCCAGTTTGAATTAAATAATCAGTGCAAAGTTAAAGAAGCTCAAATACAGAGGAATGTCAGTGGGATGGCTAACCTCTAGGTACAATTATAACACTTGCTCATTCCTATTCAATGTTCAATCAGTAAATAGCATGAATCTCAGCTGCTGTGTACTTTAGACTGAATTATGCCATCCCTAAACTTATGTGGAAGCTCAAGTCTCAAATGTTAGGCATTTGAAGTGGGAGGTTTACTCTAAGTCAATTTTGTGTTGTTGTGATAGGATATGTGATATTGGGTAACATACAAAGAAAAAAGTATGTATGGTTCATGATTCCAGTGGGTGGAAAGTCCAAACAGTAGGCGCTAAATCCTGGTAAAAGTCCCCTGCATGGATTATTCATGCTGCAGACAGTGAAGGCTAACCATACTCAACATGAATTCTAGTAGAGACAAACTACAGCAGGAGATGATTGGGTTTAGATGAGAGTGAGGCCTTAGGGTAAGATTTATGTCCTTACAAAACACACACGACAGTTAGTGTTTGCCATCATACTCTCTCTCAGTATATGTAAGCATACACATAGATGCATAGACACAGACACATGCAAACACAAAGACACATATAGACACACAAGCACACAGAAACACATATACAGACAAACTCCTCCATCTCCCACACATGAAAAGGTCATTCGACACACAATGACATAGTGGTCATTACCTCACCAAAAAGAAAGTCCACAATGGAAGCCATCTACACTTAGACTCTAGTATTACATTCCCAGCCTCACAAAGACTGAGAAATAGTATCATCCAAACCACTTTGTTGGGAACAGAATGGTATTGCTGTCTGAGCTGCCCAAAGCAAGGTGCAAAGGAGATGCAATGTCCTGATAAAGGACATTCAGTCTTTGTCCATCCTGGTATTTGTAGCCCTTGAGGTAAGTGAGGTCAGTAGACAGACATCAGGTAGAGTACCATGAAACACCAAGAGGCCAGCTGAGGGTACTCCTCAGGGGCAAAGGGAGAGCACATAATCTGTTCTTGGGGATTCAGAAAGGATCTGCTTAGAGACATCAAACCAAGAAAGGCAGATTACAAATAAAGAACATGTAAGAATCCAGAGAGCAGGTGTCTGGGGAGAGATTTACAAGCAGGCTGCCAAAGCTTAACTTGTAATCCCCTCACTGACTAAGGCCCCTGACAGGGTCCCAGCAGGGTACAACCCTGTCCTCCATGTCCAGCATTTGGAATAAGATGTCTACCCCACATCGATTAAGCCTGCTGTCTCTCTCTACTCTGACTTTTCTAGGTCACATAGTCCTTTGGGAGAGAGAGTCAGATTTTCTACAAAAGTCCTGCATCTGCTTTGCAGAGCAGTCAGGCAGCATGGCATGCAGGAAAAACCAGAGGAATCATTAGGATGTGAAGTATGTCAGTCCTCACTACCAGAAGCATATGGATGTAGGAGGAGATGGTTTATACAGATCTGGAAACTAATCTATAGAAAATGCCTTCAAAGCTTATAGTTCCAACTAATACCTCCTGATAGGCTGTTCAGATTTTAGAAAGAATTGCAGTACTATCCAATAGCAAGGAGCAGGAGGAAATACGATTTTCTAAACAATCAATGAGTTATGAAAAAATAAATTTTAATCAGCCATGTTAGGAAAAAGGCAAATTACCTTTCTCTTCTTTGAGTAAAAAGTGTCTTATATCAAAGAATGCTCATCTGGGAGTATAGGGAAAACTATGTTATGGAGATGTATCAGGCAATTAGTTATTTAAGAATAGTATTTTACTGTGTTTGTGATGTGTATGATATTTGGCATCTTTGAAAACTATGTAGTTTTTGTAGTGCTTTTTCTTCAGTCAAAATAAATATTCACATTCATACCTAATTTGGCTTGTAATTTTGAGTAGTGTTCTTGTTTTGTGTTGAAGAAGGCTTTACAAATCAGGCTTCCAAACCTAGTTTCTCTCCTGGGATTCATCTCTCCTGTAACAGACCATTTCTCTATACATGGTTGTACTCTTTGATTAGTGTGTAAATCCAGTGCTGGGGGTTGCGCCTCTCTTGGAGGAGTCACTGGAATCCAATGAGGGATGATGCTTGAGGTCTCAAGGAACCCGGGTCGCTCCTTGAGAGATGTCTGTCTCTTATGAAAAGTTTGGTTATGAAGATAGAAGTAGCCTGGTAGGTTGGCAGGTTTTGTGCATGGGAGAACTGGGATCTGCCTACCTCTGTGTCATTTCTGTCTTCATCCATTTGTGCTTGTCACAAACTATCACAGAGTGGTACTTTACAAACAGTAGAAACACATTGCTCACAGCTGTGGGAAATCCAGTATGAAGAAGACGCCAGTAAACGCACTTGGGGAAGGCTGCTTTCTTTGCAAGGCAAAAAAAAAAAAAAAAAAAAAAAAAGGGCTACATCTTTTGGAAGAGACAAATACTCTGTCTTCATAAGAGTGGAAAGAATAGGAAGCAAAAGAAATGTGCTTTCCTAGTTCTTTTTTAGGCCTTTTATAAGAGGAGTTCTCATGACAAAATTAGTCCCTAAAAGCTCTACGTCTTAATACCATAGCATTAAATTTCAACCTGAAATTTGGAGGGGACACAAATACTCAAACCACAGTATTGTGCTTCATGAGGTTTTGGGTGACATGCTTCATGTGAAGTTTAGAATGTAAGGAGAGGCCCAGGGTTAGTGTGTGGACACTGTATGACCTCAGAGGGACAGAAGTGAAGGGAATGTCTGTCAAAACTAGGCAGAGGGAACGTTTTGAACAGCTCCAAACTACCTCCAGATGGCTAGGAAGTGGGGTCTAAGCAGCTGCACTTAGTGGAAACTGAGATCTTGTTTGACGCCAGGCATGGTTCACAGTTTTGGGCAATGACTACATCCTCTAACCCTTAAAAGCTGGAGACCCAAGGAATTATCACTTAAAACTCCATGGATTCTACTATACAAGGCTGACAAGGTTCTGCCCATACCAGCACCGGTGCCTGTTTACAAACACAAATACAAATACATTGTGCCCAATGTATTTCTTTTCTCAATTTTTAGATAAATGTGCTAAAAATACACTTCAGGCATTGATTAATGAGAGACAAAGATCCCAGAATTAGACTATGCTTTCAAGAGAAACAGAACTCATCTTCTCATAAGAAGGGAATGATTCACACAAATTAAGGAGGCCCAACCCTGCAGTCATCAAGCTGGAGTTCCAAAAAAGTAAGGCTGCCATTTAGGTTAAACTTCAAAAGCTTCAAACCAAGAAAACTTAAGATATTGTCCTTACCCCAAAGCATAGGCTAAGCACTCAGCCTCCTTGGCTTCTACCATAGCCTGTTCCCCTATTTAATGTTTGCATGGTTTCTTGGTTGTGTCATATATTCAAAATCAGACTTGAAGTTCTCAAAAGCAAGAAATCGGTCATGTTCTCTTCACACCAGCTCCCCCTGCCTCCCACCCCCTCTAGTTTCAATTTACTCAGGAGATCTTATCTATTCCCCTTCCCAGGGGATCCATAGATGTCTCTCTTAGGCTTCTCCTTGTTACCTAGCTGCTCAGAGGCCTGTGGATTGTAGTCTGGTTATCCTTTGCTTTACCTCAAAAATCTACTTATGAGTGAGTACGTACCACGTTTATTTTTCAGGGTCTGGGTTACCTCACTCAGTATGATATTTTTTAGTTCTATCCATTTTCCTGCAAAATTCAGCCCTTTGAATGTGGAAGATAGTCAAATGGTGTGGGTAGTTTTGTGGGGCCTCTGGCAGTGGGACCAGAATTTATTCCTAGTGCATGAATTGGATTCTTGGAACTCATTCTCAATAGAACACCTTGCTCAGCCTTGATACTGGGGGGAGGAGTTTGGTCCTACCTCAACTGGATAGGCCAGACCACATTGACTCACCCTGGGGGTCCTTACCCTCTCTGAGAAATGGATGGGGAGATGCAGTAGGGGAAGCTAGGGGAGGACTGGGAAGGGGGGGCAGGGGGCAGTGCTGGGTATGTTTTAAAGAAATAAGAATCAACATAAAAATGAAATCTGCCTCCCATACATACCATTAACCATCATCTGAGCTTATTAAAAGCTGAATAATTTATAGTCAAGCCCTGAAATTTTTATTGTGTTCTATAGAGAGAACAAATCCCTTTTTAACTCTCTGTTCTGTAGAGGGTGTCTAAAACCCTTAGCAACCCCAAAATAGTGAATTTCTACAATTAAGAAAAAATTAGACTAATAAACAAATTCATGACTGACAATAATTATTGTTATTAATTTATATCTCACAGTGTCTTCTTCAAGTCTTCTCTGCCCCCAATGAGGTCTTGTGAAGACAAATGAAAAAAAAATTATTGACATCCATATTATGATTTTTCTTACATGTTTTAAAAGCTCAATTTACAAAAAAAAAGAGATAATTTTTCTATTTTTTTCATATATAAATACATTTTTAAAGTGTAATTACTTAATAGATGACTTCACTCTATATTTTGCAGAAGAACAGTTGTTTGGAAAGATCAACATAAAGGCCACAGCATGGGAAAAGCTACATTTCAAGTACGTATGTTTGTCTTACAAAGACCAAAGGCTTTGGGTTCATTATAAAGCAAGGGGGCTGGAGAAACCAAGTGACTCTAAACAACACATCTGAGAACTTGAAAATTTAAAAACACAAAAAAGAAAACAGGTGGGGATTCTTCTGAGTGAAAAAGAGATGACTCATTTTCAAGGAGTGAATTCTGTCCAAGTAGGTAGATTACTTACTTTGAATTAGAAGAGTTAGGTGTAGACAGGCATGCTATCCCTTTTCTCATTGATAATCTGTCTACACTGATTCACCAGGGTCAACAGAAAGGATGGATGATAAATGGGGATTCTGGTCCCTTAGTAGGAATTTGAATTTGAATGTATTCTCAAATGCCCAAGGCCAAGAACTTCCCTCACTTCTAACTTGGCCAGTTCTTTATTAATTTATCCCTGATCTCCCTAGTGTGCTTTCCTGGGCCATCTTCTCATATAGACTTCAGTGAATCCACTGGCCAGCTCTTCTTCTGGAGAGCCCCAGGGCTCCTGGTAATGCAGTACCCCTTATAAACAGAAAAGTAAGCTATTATTTTGCCAAGGAATGTAGAATTATAGACTTCCTCTGTTTTTTTCTTTGTTTTTCCTTCATAACGGCAAAATAATGGGAGCCTAGCAAAGTCATCATAATTAGGCACCTCCTGACCACATTCTGATGGGACTCTGTCAGGGAGAAAAAAGAAAAATATAAGAAATAATGGAGATTGAGTCCCTAATATGAGGCAGGCAGATGACTTCCTTACTAGCTGCTCTTTCAGGGTATTGTTAAATGAAAGCTTCTAAAACATCAGGCCTCAGTGGGATGCTGGAGACCTTATCAACCTCTTTCTTCATAGTTTAGGATTCTGAAACCAGATTGTAGCCAGAAGTTTCTGGTTCATCCAACCTAGGCCTGGACCTGCAGCCCTGCTGCTGCTTGGTCCCAAATAATCACACAAAGGCTCATGTTAATTACAAAAAGTTTGACATAGGGCCAAGGATCTTTATCAACTAGCTCTCACAACTTAACTCAACCCATTCTTATTAATCTATGTCTTGGCATATGGCTAGTGGATTACTGATACTTTCACATCTTGCTTCTTTGCCTGGCAGCTTGCAGTACCTCCTTGACTCCAGCCTTCTCCTTTACATGTGGATGTCCTGCCCACCTCCAATCTGCCTTGCCATAGTCCAAACTAGCCTCTTATTAACAAATAGTAATCAAGTATATTCACAATGTATAGAAAAACACCCCAGACTAGACAGATATATTTTTAATTAGAAGTTTTTTTTAATTTGCATACCAAGCACAGTTCTCCTTCCCTCCCATCCTCCTCTCATCCCCCAGCTTCCCCCACTCCATCCCACCCCCATTCACTTCTCAGAGAGTGTAAGGCCTCCCATGGGGCATCAACAAAGTCCAGACAAAGACATTTTCTAAACATGGATTACTTAGGGAATGTCAGTAGCTGCAGGAAAGAACTCCTTGGGAAATACTCTTGCTGCTGCCTCAGGCTTCTGTTGCAATTGTTACTGGAACACTATTGGGTCAACTTTGAAAATGTATTCTTCAGGAAGAAAATATCAGCCAAAAGAGTATTTTTTTTAGTTCAGTGGTTCTCAACCTTCTTAAGTATATCTGGGGCTTGGGTACCATTTCATACGTTTTCTATAGTAATTCTCTTAGATAGATGCTTCCTCTTCCAGCAGATGCGGAGAGAAGAAATAACGCCCTCCCTGGAGATGAAGTACCAAATGCTATCACTATGGAGAGCAAACAAAACCTCCTTTAAGTGTAGTTGTACTAAAGACGCTTTAAATGGTTAACTTTGTAGAAAGAGGGTTAGATACAGTACTTAATCCCAGCTTGATGCAATTATTTTAACATGAATTTGAAATAAAATTAAAGTTAACAGCTTAAACTGATGTTTGAGGGTTTTAAAAAGATTTAGTTTCCTTTGGAACCACTGTGTTATTTGATCCAGTACATCTTTACCCTAGTACCATTACTACTAGATTATGCCCATAGGTTGAGTTACAAATGTCTAAAAATCTTAAAATTATTAAGCTCAGATTAGAGTGTTCAAAGCCTATGGTGTTATTTTAGTCTCCTGCCATATCCTCCATTTACTATAAACTTGTTATATTGGCATTCAAATAAAATGTCATAAAGCAAGTATGTAAGGAGGTGTTTGGGGTTTGTTGCAGGCTTCTGTGAGCCAAGTTTGCATGGCAACCAAGATGTATAACAGAAACACTCAAATGGTCTTCATAAAAAGAAACGCAGAGCAGATCTTAAGAATCAAGCAACTTCTAAGCTTAGAAAGACTACAGGAACTGGTCAGAGCAATAGCTGGGTGCCTGGATGAGGACAGCATATTACCCAACATTGTCTCAGCGGTTCAAGTCTCCCTGTGCTGTAGCCACCAATTGCTAATGCATGCGCGACCAGGTCTCCAGAGATGTAGCTTCATGGAATTTGCAGCTGTTACTCTTGGAAGCAACCATGAACACTACCTTAACCAAATCTTTGTATTATAGATGAGGAAATAGAGACCCAGATTTTCTCACAGTTTCAAAGGCCTGCTTGTACAGCAGAAATACACAAGTATGTATTTACATATATTCTCTGTTTTAGTGAATTCACTTAAGTTCTCCAATCTGAACACAAACCCCAACTATTTTTGAGTCAGACCAGAATGAGCAAGTGTGGATTTATAAAGCTTCCATTTGGACATTGCCTCTACAAAATAAATAGGAAATGTTTTGGTTCATACATCATGGGCTACCCAGGTCAGTCAGCCTACTGGATCCTTCCTTAGAAAGGACATCCCATGAGATTAAGTCAACAGTGTTTCATTTCCACTATGGAGAAAAGAGCCACCAAAGGAATGAGTCCATCACTATTCCCAGAAAGGGAGGGGAACTCTCTGGCTTTCTGAAACCCAGATGAAGGATACAGGAATAGTTAATTGGAATGAGTTCTTAGAACAAAGTGAAGTCAGGCCCACTGATTGGAAACTTGAACACATTTCAATATATTAGTGACAACTGAAAAGGATGTAGCCTATGCTGTCATCAAGACAGCTATTCTCCTATTTTTATTTTATTTTATCTTTTAATGAAATAGCTCATTCTGGGCCTACAGTTTCAGAAGATTAGAGTCCACAATGGCTGAGCCCCAGGTGATCAAGCATCAGCTAAGAGCTGATGTCTTTAATCGTAAGGCAAGGCAGATAGCACACTGGGAATGGCATCTACAGAAAGTAAAAACTTCCTACAATGCATCAATTCAAGGAACATCCAATTAACAGTCTGTGCATTCATTTCTTTTATGTTTTGCATAACACATATACATAACATCTATGTACTACCACCCAACTTCACCCCTGCCTTTTCACTATGATTGCCTTTATAATTCACATTTCCCTTTGTCAATTTTCCTGCGCAAGCCAAAGCTAACATTTGATGATGCATAGAAACCACTATGTATGAAACTTGGTTTGATTCCTGCTCCTTTTTAGCAGTGTTCTAAGCTATGACACAGTGAACAATGGGCATTATCATTTTGTTCCCACTGCCTGGTCCCAAATAACCAACTCAGAGGCTGAAAATGAAACATAAATGCTTGGCTGATAGCTCAGGCTTGTTGCTAGCTAACTCTTATACTTAAATTAACACATATTTCTATTAATCTATGTATTGCCACCAGGCCCATGGTTTTACCTGTTCTCTAGCATGTCTTGCTTTTTGGGTACTTGGAACATCTTGACTGACTCCACTCTCTTTTTTCCCATCATTCTCAGTTTGGTTTTCCCACCTAACTTCTTGCCCATCAGCTTTTAATTAACCAATCAGAGTAATACATATTTATAGTGTAGAAAAGGATTGTTGCCCAGCACAATATCTATTTTTAAAGATTCTGAAGGTAGAAAGACTGACACAGAGTTATCTACATTCTTAGACATGTGGCATACTAGATTGCTCTCTAGCAGGTTGGACAAGTTCAGGCTCAAGGATTTTCTAAGCATCAAAGCTATGTAAAAAAAATCCAAGGTAGTTAGTGAACAGAAGTCCCAAGACATGTGAATATTGTCACCAAACCTCACAAAGAAAGACTGGAGGAGAACTCCCAAATCGAGGTTTCCTCCTCAACCCCAGATTAGGCACAAACCACACCCAAACACTTGTTTTCACAGAGAGATTCTTTACTAAGTGGGGAAGAAAAGTTAAAGTGGCTGCTTTCTAACTCATGCAGAAAACAGCAGCAAATGACTTTGCAGGCATAATTTTCAGAAGGGGAGATCTGAGTTAGAATGGGCTAGGGCGTGGTGGGAGAGATAGGGAATGAGAGAGAAGAGGACGGGAACAAGGGGAAGGGGAAGGTGTACTTGTTTTGGAGGGACAAAGGACTATCTCTGAATAGATGAGAGACAGATGTGACACATAGGAAAATGATGGTTTACAAAGGTAAAGAAGGAGGAAAACTTGGTGTTAGAATGAGATGTTTAATTTTAATTTGGTGTGTTAATAAATTAGGTTGGCTAGCTTTAGGAAAATAATAAAGGGTTTTTAGCAAGGCAGAGGGAATCGGGGAGAAGGGCAAGGCCTGCCAGAGCCATGTGTTCAAGATGGGCTAGTGTCCCTTTATAGACTAAAGAATAAATTGGGAAAAATGCATACTATAATATGATGAATTATTACTTTTATTATTTTTTTTTTAAAAAAAAGCTTCTTCAAATAAATGCTAGGGCTCCAAAGGAAAAGTATAGGAAAAGATAGGTCACCAATGGGGAAGCATAGTAGATACTACTGATCATTACATTATCTTCAGTTAAAAATGGCGACTCAACTGTTTTTCTCTAAGATTTGAAAAGGCTTAAAAGAAGCAGCTCTCTGTGCAGAAAAAAAAAAAAAGTCATGTTGGGTTCTCTAGCTATTGAAGGGAATACAACCCATTCTCCTATGTTTAATGGTTCCAAAGGTGCCTGTAGATTCTCCTCCCAGCACTCATAAGAGAAGGATTCATTAAAAGCTTTGATAATGCCTCTGCAAACACACATTGAAATGAAGGGAGGCTAGGAAACCATTGGGTACTACTCAGAAATGATGCTTCATTAAACAGGGATATTTCCACACATGCTAAGTGGAAGGATTTCGTGATGGGATGTTTGTCTCTTCTCTTTCTATGCATGTTCATCACATACAATTTCCCTTTAAAACGTTATCTTCAACACTGAAGAGATCTATCAATCAGTTAGGGTTTCATCAGAGGGCCAAAATGGCAATGAATAGCATAGAATCAGGGAGCTATTCTAGAAACAAGACTTCACACTATCCTGGGGCTGGTATTCTGTGTTCATAAGACTCTTGTTTTTGCATCTAGTTGTCAGTAGGACCAAGACATAGTTATGGGGGGAGGTAGGGCAATGATATACTGGGACTCTGTCTTTTTTTTTAAATCCAGATGGTGATGTAGGTGATGTGGGATATGCTGTCAGATTTACATAAAGACTCTCATGTGTCTAATATAAGATTTAGAAAAGTCAGAGAAGGGGACACATTGGGAGCTGAAGGTATTATGGGTCCACCCACTGCCCCAATAACAAAGAGAGCCGGTAGAACATTATCATCATTTGTAAGCCCTAAGAGAACCAGAACCATAGTCTCTCACCTGTAAACAGGCTACTTTGCCTTATTGCTGCCTTCCAGTTTTGAGCAACTATCTTTTTTCCCAGTTTTCTTATTCTTTATTAAATAATTAATATTTTTATTATGAATAAAGTCACATTCTTTATCCATGTATTCCCCTTGTTAAAACTCCCTTCCCCCTCCCACCCATCCCAGTCACTTTCTCTTCTCCTCACTTTATCTCCTCCCCAGCAAGGGCAGGAGGTCTCAAGGTCCCAAGGTGGCTTAGTTCAGCATCCACTCCCAGCAGATCCGTTTTCCTCATTCGAACATCAAGCCTGGGTCAGGTGTTCTTCTGGAGGGAATGGGCTCCAAGGTGCAGGTCCAAGGTTTTTCAGATCCCAAGCTGTTCAGTGATTGTGGTCTGCAGCTTGGACATGCTTGGGCAACTATCTCTTATGCTAAGTTTTGTTACAGAACCATTCAGAGGAAGACATTCTGAAAAGTGTAGTTTAATTCTTTGTAGCCAGCTAGGCTGGTACAAAATAAGATTACTCCCAAATTCTTAATATGGTGAATGAGAGAGTTGCCAAGCATGTAGCCTGCCAAGAATTGTATGCCTCTTTAAAAATTATTTTTACTTCATGTAAACAGTATATCACTGAAGACTCAGCTTGTATTCCCTGGTGATTAATATGACTAAGAAGTTTCTTGCACATTAACTAGCCATTTGGAAAGTTTCCTTTATTGAAATTCCTATTCAACTTTCAAGACCATTTTTCCTAATTGGCTTTATTTCTCTTATACGATATGAGGTCTTTATTACACACATACTTTGGATATGAGTCCTCTTTCAGATACATTTGTTAAAAATATGTTCTCCCCTGATGTAGCTTACTCTTGGGAGTTATTAATGGCATCTTTCAATAAATAGTTCTTAACTATAATGTAGTCTAATATCTTTTATTGTTCCATTTTGTACTCCATTTAAGAAATCTTTTCTTACTTAAAGGTCATACAGTTATTTTCTTATGTCATCTTTGGAAACTTCATACCATTACCTGCTGAACTGACATGTAGGACTTGCATATACTTTGCCTGCTTTTCCTGTTTATGATAGAAAAGTAATTCCCACAACGGTTAACTTATTCCTCGCCCATAGAGAGGGAAGGTGGCTTGCTTTCATTATCTTTCCATATAACAAGTACCTAGAAAGGGAAGTCACTGTGTTATTGGGGTTCAGGGAACCCTAGTTCTCTTTAGGAACTTGGATTTTTAAGCCCTTGGTACTCTCAGAGGCTCTTTTTTTTTTTTTTTTTTTTTTTTTTTTTTTTTTTTTTTTTTTTTTTTTTTTTTTTTTTTTTTTTTTTTTTTTTTTTTTTTTTTTTTTTTTTTTTTTTTTTTTTTTTTTTTTTTTTTTTTTTTTTTTTTTTTTTTTTTTTTTTTTTTTTTTTTTTTTTTTTTTTTTTTTT
>PVIH01009010.1:0-36054 GCA_004025045.1 Sigmodon hispidus | reverse complement strand
CAACACTGCAGGGTGGCTCACAGTCACCTGTAACTCCAGTTCCATGGAATTCCAACACCCTCTTCTGACTTTCATAAGCTCTACATACACATGCAGGCAAATAGCTCACAGCTAAAATAAATGGATCTAAAAATTAACAACTGATATGCACATAAAGCTGTGGATATTATATGTGGTCATTAATCTTGATGCCTCTGGGAAGGTCTATAAGAATGCTTCCAGAAGAATCCATAGAAGAGTTAACTAAAGGGCAGAGTGAGCAACACCTTCCAGTGGTGGCCCCAATACAAAGAGGTGAGAGGGAAAAGCGTTGCTGCCTATTCAACTTTTGCCTCTTGCTAGTGACCGAATCTGTCTTGCTGCAGCTGATTCTTCCATCCTTTACATACATCAAAATTCAGCCTCCTTATACTTCCCACATAGACTTAAGACCAGTGATGCTCCAGCAATTCTTCAGGCCTCTGATGCCAGACTGGGGCTGCGAAAGCTTCCAAACTCATAGACTCAGCCTCTCTGATTGCTGACAACCTCTATTGGACTACCTATGCTATTATGTAAAACAATGTAATATAGCTCCTTTAATAGTATGTATTCATCTTATGGACTTTGCTCCTCTAAAGACCCATGACTAACACAGAATGCCTGTGAATCTCTTTCTGAGTCTAGACAGTCAACTCTAGAGTGGCTTGTTATTAGCCTTCAGATAGGACTTAACATTTACTTGTTTGTTTTTTTTATGAGAATTATCAACAAAATAGGTACAGTCCTTCAATACCAGTGTGTAATAATTTCAATTAATGCAATCTACTTAGACATGCTTCTAGCCTCATTGCTTGTGTTACTTCTAGTATAATGTTTGTGTGTGTGTGTGTGTGTGTGTGTGTGTGTGTGTGTGTGTGTGTAGGTATGTTGTTGAGAAGGTTATTTGGTTTTGTTGTGTGATATGCTATATTAGTCAGGGTCTCCAAAGCATCAGAAGCAATACAATGATGATTGAGTGAGTCCTTGATTGACTGACTGGTTTACATTGACTCACACATTTCTGGAAGTTCCCAAGTCCGAATACCCTGTGGTAGACTGGGACTCATGAGAACTGGTGCTATAGTTCTAGTCTAAAAGCCAACAAACTGGAAAACCAAGAAAACATCCATACCTGGTTCAAAAACACTCAAAAGTGAGAATTCTCTCAGTTGGGAGATAATCTACCTTTCTGTGCTATTCTATCCTTCAGTGTTTTAGGTGAGTTTACCTATACAAGAGAACACAACCTGCTTTAACTTTTTCATTCATTCAAATGTTAACCACACCCAAAGCAGCTTCTAGAAGTACTCAGAATAATATCTGACCCAATGTCTAGGTAGTATGTGGCCTAGCCAACTTGACATTCAAAATTAACCTTCACAAATATTTAATAAAATTATTGATTGGGATCTTCTCAGTTAAAAAGGAGACCCATTTGTGATTATTTGCAGACATCTTTAAATAGCATGCATGGTTTATATTACTTCACTGTAGAGATTTGGGTACCAGTTAGTACAGGTGATTTGTGATGAAAATTTCAGCTCTATGATGCTTACCCCTATACCATGGAGAACATTTCTGGAAGTTCAATGATATTGAGGGGAAATTTATTTTGGGTTAATCTTTGCATGATAGATATAACATTTAGTACTTTGAATTTTTAACATTATGGTAAAAAAAATCTTTGCTATTTGATCAACTAACTTGGGCTTGAACTTTATGTTTCTGGTCCTAGAATTCACAAGTTAAGAAAATTGAAACTCAAGTTTATTCAGTTAGTCAGTTTTGAAGATAAAATGTCTTCATTTCAATGTAATTCTCTTCATTTCTACATTTACTAGTTTTTGGTACAAATGTCATTATTATCTGGCCCAAATTCTGTTTTTGAAATAAAATTTTAAATCCCAAATCTGTAACTACATATTTTTTTACAATTTATTTTTATTTTATGTACATTGGTATGACTGTATGAGGGTATTGGATCCTCTGGAACAGGAGTTACAGACAATTGCAAGCAGCCATGTGCAAGCTGAGAATTGAACCTGAGTCTTCTGGAAGAGCAGCCAATGCTCCCAACCAGTGAGCCATCTCTCCAGTCCCAATTATATACTTTTATATATTTATTCAGACTGTATTTTTTGTATTATATTATGTTATATGCAGTGCTCTAAATACTATAAATATATAAGTTGTATTGTTTTATATAATGTTGTATATATGTATATTTGTTATGTGTAATATAGTATAAATTTGTATAAGATAAAATACTGGTATTTACATAGCATATATAATATTGCACTATATTTTATGTATCTTGCTGGGTACTGGGGTTAATCATCTCATATAATTCAAACAAAAATCTTGGATACAATAGCAAAAGTGAATATATACTGACATTCTAGGTGAGATATATCAAGTGGTTGAATAGTGGCATGTGTATTATAGGAATAACCAACAATATTATGACTAGAGTCAGGCCAGGAATTACAAATGTAGTCAAAAGTTCATGGCTAGAGATGCCATAGGTCACAATGAGGAACCCAGTTTTGCTAAGTGGACATGCTTCATATTGCCTTCTAAATACTTGTTACACTTAAAAGTTAGTGATGCTCTCAGCCTTGGTCAGAAAAGTTTTTTGTAGTGAGCAGTATTAAATCAGAGGTTTGTGACTGATTGAAGTGTTGAGACTTAGTTACTGTGAATCTCTCAGCCCTCCTGGAATATCTCTATCCACCCCCTGAAGGCAAAGGGAATAACACAGAAAGGTAGCAAAAAGAATATAGAAGCTGGATTATGGGAAGGAGGACTTCGTAGGTTCTAGATAGGGCCTGGCCATTGCACTCATGAGTACAATTCAGGTAGGTCTGCACGAGATAATGTCCATCAACATTGTAGCATGGATGGGGTAGGGTCCCACTCATTCAATGCCTACAAGGGAGAAAGGAAGTCATTTTGCTTCAGTGGTCTGACCCCGGTGGTAAGTTTCTGTGTTTGAGGAAATAGCCCCGTACACATGCTCATGTAAATAGCTCTAATTAAGTCCAGTAGGGTGATTAAGAAATAGAGATATCATGAAAGGAGGAGGAGGAGGGCTTACTGGGACAAACGAGGCTCTATGTGGAGTGGGAAGGAGATGAGAGGGCTATGGGAAGCAAAAATGACCAAAATACTTACAAGTATGAAATTATGAAAGAATAAATAGACAGTTAAAAACCCACTTAAATGCTTACAAACTCAAATAATTTACAAAATACCTTTAGATTTTTCATTTTACCTTAAAGAAATCATATGGTTAGGTCACACATCAGACTGGTTTATGTAAAAGACACAGAAAGAAAACATTAATTATTTATGTTCTACCTAAATAAATGACCCTACTCTGTATTTTAAAAATTGATGACTAAATGTGTTTTGTTTTGTTTGTTTGGTTGGTTGGTTGGTTTTCAAAGATGGGGTTTCTCTATGAAACCCTGGCTGGCCTGGAACTCCTTTTGTAGACAGGCCTTGAACTCAGAGATCTACTACCTACCTATGCCACCAAATGTTGGGATGAAAAGAGTTTACCACCATGGTATGGCTTACATTGGAATCCTTTAAAGACATATAGAGCAATGCCTCTCTTCCAACATCCTAATTTTGGGGCAAAGTTACAATAGAACCTTTTCCCTCATGAAATGGGGTTTGCTCCCCTCTCTTAAGCCTGAGGAGATCTTTAGCTCCTGTGTCAGCTATCCCTAATTTGTGATTTTCACCATGTATTTAAAGCATTATTGCTCTTGTTCCTCACTCTGTGCACAGATTCCTAACATTATTAGCAGAAATGTGTGTATTGCTCTATCTTGATGGTTAACAATTAGCAATTATGCTTATTAATTAGCTGCACATTTTCTCTATCATAACTTTATGTGTTAACACATAGCATCAAAGATGAAGAGAGTTGGTGGACAAAGGGAAAATGAATAAGAAAAAAAAATCTATATGTATTCACAAAATTCAAACAACAGTTTAAAAGGCAAGACTGGTTGGTGGCCTCTGAAAAATATGAGACACACGCTTCCAAAAACCCACATGGCTTCATTTGGTACAGCCAAAAGCTTGACATTTAAAAAATAAAAATAAGAAATAAATAGAGGTTAGCTACTCTGGATATTTTTGCTTGAAGTGAAATCCCAAAGAAAAACATGCACAGCAGAGCTATCTCAAGTCAAATTTTAGAGGAAATATAGAATACTCAGATAAATTTGAATTTCAGATAAACAAAGATAGTCATTTGAGTAAACAAATTCCATATATGAGGTGCCATACTAAAATTTTTCATTTGTAAAAAAATTTAAATTTATCTAAATACTCTCTAATTCTTGTTATTTAGTTATAATTAGCATAGTATAATTTCATATTAAACAGTAAAAGTTCACATTTCAGTGGTTTTTAGTCCATTCTCAGTCATGCCTCACCTCTGTCTACCGTTAGAACATTTCATTTACCCTAAAGGAAGCTGGTTAATACTCAATAGCAGTTATGATGCCCTATCCCTTTTCATACCCAGAGGCTCTTACCCTATCCATACTAGGGTGCTTATCACAGGAGTCAAAAATCTTAGATCATCCAGGTGCTTTGATTGGGGTAGAATGCAATCTGCAGTAATACTCAAGAACCTCACTAAATATCATGCAGTGGTGGTACATGCTTTCAATGCCAGCAGTTGGGAGAAAGAGGAAGAGTTTGAGGCCATCCTTGTCTACAGAGTGAGTTCCAAGAAATCCAGGGCTGTTACACAGAGAAACCCTGTCTCAAACAAACAAACAAACAAAAAACCAAAATCCAAACCATCCAACCAATCAAAACAAAACAAAAACCTCAATGAACTGGTGACAGGGCTGTGCACAGGTACTGTAGGGTATCCACAGACTCTGCTTCAAGGAGAGCTGTTCTAATGCTTCTGCAACTGCTGCAGGTAATGGCTGTATCTCTACCACATCCTGCCATCCTCCCAGACAAAAAAAACAACCTAAAAAAGACCCAGATTCCACCCATTAATAGTCACAGTTTGTGTCTTCTTTTTCTCCTGTTTGTCTGTTAGGTTATCATTTTATGCTTTAGTTCTTTACAATGGACCAAAAACCTGATGGGTAAATAATTATATTTCATAATATGCTATTTCTTTACTAAATTATCTGCATGATTTGTTGGGGAAAAGAATTTAATACAACATGAGATGAAGAAACAGAATTTAGCCACAAACTATAGCTGTACCTCTGGATTATGCTTTTCTTCAACTGACAGCTCAGCTGTCTGGTCCTTGGGCTGCAGAAAATCTCATCTAAACTCTACACTTTTCAAAGACGAGATAAACAATTTCCAATCAAGATGGAAAAGAGCTGAACAAAATTCTGTCTCATTAACATAAAACGAAGGCAGAACTCTACCACTAACAAGTAATGTGTTTGGTACAAAACTTTTCAAGTGGATCATAGAAGGAGATGATGTTTATGAGAATATTGAAAGGAACACATACAAAGAAAATGGTGAAGAGAGACAAAGGGGATGTCACATGTAAATGATAGAGAAAATGAAGTCAAGTCTCAGGCAGGACCACATATATAAGATGTCTAAACAACAGAGTGAAGTGCCAAGGGTTAGGAAACTTTTAGAATCTAAAATGCAAGGCAAGAACCACAACACCACACTAAAGAAACTATAATTAATTAGAAGCAGAATGGCTAGGCATTGGTACAGTTTGAAACAGAATTAATAACAAGTAGAAAAGGCTGTAAGTAATCATAATGGATATAGAGGAAAAAGATGACAACATTAAGGTAGATTAGAACATCCAACCCAGAGAAGCTGACAAACTCTACAGAAAAAGTACTCAGTAAATGAGATACAAATTTTACTGAAAACCTAAATAGAAGAAACCTACAGGGTTAACTACATCATGAATATTGAAAAATTCACTCGCCACTTTCAGTCTTCTACCCTTGCACCTAAGGCTCAGGGATCATTGTGGAAAAAAGGAAGCAGAAAGATTGTAACAGGCAGGGGAATAGAATGTCTGTTGTGAGATGTGTCCTCTAGACATGCCAGGGAAGCTAAGCCCAAGAAGTCTCAACAGCAAGGTTGTCTAAACATGACCTGAACAAGACACCACCCAAAAAATGCAAACATGGAAGGGAGAAATCTCTTGGGGTCCCAATCCTACACAATGAACTACAGCAACCAAAGAATGCTGATAAAATAGTCCTTGACAGAGAAGAGTCTCCTAATTGGTTATCAAATAACAAATGACCAGCTGCAAAATAGTATACATACCATTAAATCTATAGGAATTGAGCAGATTGTACTTATATATTTAGGGATATATTACATATATTTTTACTACAATAAAAGAAAAAGGGTCCAGAGGCCATGAATTTGAAAGAGAGCAAGAAGAGATCTACATAGGAGGAATTAGGAGGGAGAAGGAAAGAAGGGGAAACAGATGTATTTATGTTTCAATTTTAAAATAAAAAATTTAAGGTCACTTCATCTTTAAAGTTAGTATAGATGCAGAATTAGAGACAGCTCCAGAATCACCTAAGGTAATAGACTTTAAAAAATTATTAAAGGCTAAAGACTGAAAATAAGATCACAAAATTAAATGACTGTGTCCATGTTTTTAAGTTTCTGTTACTATCATTGGCATACATTTCCATACAGTAACATTATTAGTAATACAAATAAATATAAATAAGACAATCAAATCGATTAAAAACTCTTTTGTAACTTAGTTAAGAAACACTAGGTCATACACAAGAGAAGGTTCTAAATGAGAAAAACATGGAAAACAGGTGGACAGACAGAGACACACCATGTGAACACTACACTCACATTATGGAGACAGGTTCTAATGTCTTTATTTGGTTTTATAGTTTTATTTTGACATTTAGATCTTTGATTCAGAATTTATTTCTGTAGGTATTGTGAGAAATGAATCTGACAGTGTCTTGCCCAGATGGCACTCCAGTTCATCCAGCAGTAGCATTTTAAAATTCCATTTTGGGGGCTAGGGGAGGATGGGTCAGTTGGTAAAGGTATTGCAGGAACTTTGACCATATAAAAAATAAAAGTTGGCCGTGACATTGGATGCTTATAATCACAATGACAAGAAGAAAGCAGAGATGGGTAGATCCCTGCAACTTCCTAGCCAGACAATCTAAATTATTCTATTAGTTCCAAGGCTGTGAGAGATCTTGTCTCAAAAGAAAAACAGTAAATAGTGTCTAATAAATGACATTTGAAGTTGTCATCTGTTTTCCACATGCACATGTTCCACACATCCACACATGAACTTTACACACACACACACACATACACACACACACACACATACACACACACACACACACACACACACACACACACACACACAGAGCGTCATTTTCCTAGTAGTAACTGGGCCACTTTTCAGGAGCTCTTATTATCATATGCTAGAATATCTCATGAAGTTCTAATTCCGGACTTTTCAAACAGTTCCCTTCATCCCACATAGTTCCATCCATAATCTTATTCTATAAATGTGGTTCCATCAACTTCTAGACTTTCAATTCATGTCACTTTTTCATTGTCTATCCATGCACCATGACCCAGATGTTTGAATTATTAATGCTGTATAACATGATTAGGTAACTAGTCCCTGACCTGGCCACAAGAAACTTCACTTCTCTGATTTCCTTTTGTTTTGTGTTTTCCTTCCTTACATTTTTTTCAGGGCTTGTCTACTTATTGGCACTTAATATTAGTGTCACAATAACGTGGTAAGGTCATTGAGGAAGAACTGTCACTGTGATGATGTTGTGATAGCCTAAAGCAAAATAAACAATCCCGTTATCAAACCTACTGTTGTGTCTTTCAACAATGTCTTCCTCTACTTATTCCTGAGCTTGTAGTTTATTCACATTCCTATTTGTTGTGAGTAGGGTTTCTCCTCTATTATATTTGGAACTGGTTATGGTTTGGGCTCATGACATTTACTATTTTCCAAAATGACAATTCTCACTCCATTCTCCATGACACATGGAGTATATATGTGAGTCCTTGTGAAGAAGGAGGAGTAGATCCATAGTGGTCCAGTCCAGGGCACAGGACTCTGATATTTGCTGACTTAGGTGTGGCTTATTTGATCTGGCTGGATAAATAATCTGGATCTGGTACCTACAAGGAAACATGTAGTGATCTCCCTGACTGTTACATTGTCTGAACCACTTCTCAGAGGTTGACCAGAAAAGTCTAAGAATAGCTTTTCCCAAAGTATTGCCATAAAAATACCTTTTTAGTATAAATTTCTCCCAGATATTTTAAAAAATGGAGATTTTGTATATAGCTAGTGACATTTTCTGCATTTGTGTCCTGTGGTGGTTTGAAAAAACAAATAGACCCCAAAGGGAGTGGCACTATACAGAGGTAGGTATTGCTGGAGGAATTATGTCATTGTGGGGGCGGGATTTAAGGTCTCTTTTTCTCAAATTTTACTCAATGTGACACTCAGTCAACTTCCTGTTGCCTGCAAGATGTAGCCAGCACCATGTCTGTATGCATGTTGCTATGTTTCCCATCATGATGAGAATGGATTGAGTCTCTGAATCTATAAGTGAACCACCCCAATTAAATGTTTTCTTTTTAAGAGTTATGATGATGGTGTCTCTTCACAGCAACAAAAATACCTAAGACACCTCCTAGACCTGGTGTCAGTAACACTGACCAGGTAGCTTAAAGCTGCACACATTTTCTTCTTTTTTTCTTATATATCAGAGGTCAGAAATTCATTGTGAGTTTCATAGAATATGAGCTAGTTGTAAAGAGGGCCACATACTATCTGGATATTCTGATGAAAATTGTCTGTTTCCCTTTTTCAAACTCTAGAGATACCTATATTCTTTACTTTGATCCCTTTCTCCATCATCAAAATCATCATGTTAGGATTTTGTTCTGTCTCTACATCTCCATTTTTGGGGGTGGGGCACAAGGAGGGCTTCTTTGTTCTTGCTCTACTAAAAGAATTGTATTGAATATAGTAGATTCATACAGATAACCCTTCATGATATTCCAAATCAAGACCCTAAATGCAACCACATATGCAAAGTCTCTTTACCATGCAAGGCAGCATATTCTTAGGTCCTGGAAAATAGAGTGTAGACATCTTTGGAAAGCCACTGCTGTGCTTACCACATTTTCATTTTCCTTTCCTCCCATGATGTCAGAGTGTTGGAAGGCACAGCTGAGGAGGGTTCACATGATTACTGGGAAACAGCAGAGAGAGAGAGAGCCCAAAGTCTGGAAACTAATGGACCTATAAGAATACTCTGGAGGCTCTTAGCATTCCTATTGGATGACATCAGAAAGGGCCTTCATTTCTTCACCTACAAAATTTAATAAACCATATTTGTGTCTAGTGTTAAAGATACTAAATGAAAAGAGTTGAAAGTATAACACACCTGTGTCTGGCACATAGTCAGAACTCAATATCCATTTATTATGATCTTCTGGCACTTCAAAACAAAAACAAAACAAACAAATAAAAGAGACATTTTAATGGTGCTACATTGATGTCCTATTTGATTGGGGGAAGAATTAGACTTCAAACATGTAAACCAGTTTTTCTTGTTCATCAAATAGCTTTAGAAAGGATGATTATAACTGTGATAATTTGATACCCCAAACTAACCCCTAGCTAAAAAGGGGCTCACAACCCATGAAGCCCTATATTAACCCTAGAAGATGGTCAGCTCTCTTATGACTCAACCCCAATGGCTACCACTTGAGCTTCATGAGTTTCATGTCATAGGTTCTGATCATTGTTTTGGAGGTAGGTCATTTTCAATAATTTTATTCTATGTGTGCATGTAAAAATCTAATACCAATATCCTATTGCTGATCAACAAAAATGTATGGATCAATATATAAGCTAAGAAAATATCTACAAATAAGGCACCTGAAAAAGTGCTCTTCATCTTTAGCCATCAGAGAAATGCAAATCAAAACAACTCTGAGATACCACCTAACACCTATTAGAGTGGCTAAGATAAAAGGCACAGATGACAGCCTATGTTGGAGAGGATGCGGAGCAAGGGGAACACTCCTCCATTGTTGGTGGGAGTGTAAGTTTGTTCAGCCACTTTGGAATGCAATATGGTGGTTTCTCAGAAAATTGAGAATCAATCTCCCCAAGGACCCAGCAACACCACTTCTGGGTGTATACCCTAAAGAGGCACATTCACACTCCAAAGGTATTAGCTCAACTATGTTCATAGCAACATTATTTGTAATAGCAAGAACCTGGAAACAACCTAGATGTCCCTCAACTGAAGAATGGATTAACAAACTGTGGTACATCTACACAATGGAATACTACTCAGCAGTAAGAAAAAATGATATCCTAAAATTTGCAGGCAAATGGATGGATTTGGAGAATATCCTTCTGAGGGAGGTATCACAATCTCAGAAAGATAAGCAGGGGATATACTCACTCATTAGTGGTCTCTAAACAAACAAACAAGAAAAAAAAAAACCAAGCATGCCCAAGCTGCAAACCACAACCACTGAACAGCTTGGGATAGAAACACCCTGGACTGACCCTTTGGATCCCACTCCAACTATAGGAACACCTGACTCACTCTTGAGGGAGGGGGGAGAAAACTGTATTTGCCAGGAGTGGAGACTGATCCAAGCATTATTGGGTCAGTGGGACCATAGGACTGTCTGCTCCCTGCCCAGGGAGGGGATGGGGAGTTGTGGAGAAGAAAAAATGATCAGATGTGGCGGGAGGGGGAAGGGACCTTGAATAAGGATATACAAGGATGGAAAAAAAAATTCAGAGGGAAAGCTGAACACAAAATAAATATATGTGTAGCAATCTTATTTGCATTATCACCCTTGATAAGTCATGCTTATGATTTTTATCTTCTTTATAGTTATTGTTAACTTATTAGCATTTTAAATTCATTTTACTGCTTTTCTTGATAAATACAAGATAAAGAAGAAAAAAAAGAAAATATCTGTGCTTTAAAAAACTTCATTTTCATTTAAAGGTCTTTCTCAAGTTTATGTTGTGTGACCATGAATACTGTGTCCTGATAACTTACAATGTAATTCCTTTGAGACTATACTTATTTCATGAATACCCTTACCTTTCTTTCTGTCGGATTATAAACTCTTAGAATACAAAGATATATTCTAAAAAAAAAAAAAAAAAAACTTCATTTTCTGGCTATATTGGACTATCATATATTATTTGAGTAGGGCAGCAGACATAGTCACTGGCCCTTATTTATTGTAAGTCACCCTATGAGCAAAGACTTTGTCTTATCAACATTGCTGTACCCAGTATTTCAAAATATATTTTATTTGTATTTCCTTAGTGCTGCAAGAACTCATCTAATATTTTAATTCATTTTCATTATCATTTTCACAGCTGCCCACATCCCAAAAACTATCCTGACTACTATGCCATCAAAGATACTTTTTAAATGGTATGTATTCATCAGTTGTTTTTTTCTGCTGTGTGAATATACCTACTAAAAACAATTTAAGGGAAGAAACATTTATTTTATCTCACTGTTTTAGAAGCTATGGAGTCCATCATAGCGGAAGGGCCTCAAGGTAGGCATATGGTGGCCACAGTCAGAAAACAGAGTGAGGTGAACATTGGTGATTATGCTTTCCTAGCCTTTTCTCTTGTTCAGTCAGGGATGTTCCTACGGATATTCATAGGGGGTCTTCCCCTCAGCCGAGTCTCTTTAGAAGCACCATCACAGTCATATCTAGAGGTGTCTCTAGGTAGTGATAAATCCAGTCCAGTTGAAAATGAAAGATGGCCATCACATGGTGTGACCCCCTTTTGTAACTTGAGCTCGAAATCTATCTGCCAACATACCCATTTCTACATCTGCAATAATAATTAAATCCATACACTTTATTCATGCAATCTCATGTAACACACTGGTTGCCACATTTTAGGGCTACCGTAAGCATGTGTAGTTTACAAACTACTATATTTCTAGCGGTTACTTTTGGCAAAGGGCTTTATTGTACTGTCTTTCTTTCAGTTTGGTCTAGTTCAGGCTTTTGTATGTTTACAGACAGAAGCTTTGTCATCATAGTACCTACATCCTTCCTGGTTCAAGTTTCCTTATTCAGCCAACACTTTGAAAGATTAGCCATACATAATCCCTTCTTGATTTACAAGTGAAACAACTTGTTATTCACCTCTTAGTGGTTTCAAAACTAAAAGTCCTTAAACACAGATGATAATGTGACAAGTCAGGCACTCACAGGTTATTTTATTCCATCAAAGTTATCTTAAATTATTTTCAGAATTGTATGTCTGTGTTAACCGGCAGTTGTTATTCTTTTGTGTTCAAATTCACATTTATTGTTCCTATGTGGATGTGCTTGATGATGTATGTATATGAGCAGGCATGTCATAATGTGCACACAGAGGTCAGAGGATGTCTTCGTGGAGTCAGTTCTCTCCTTCCACCTTTCTATAGAGTCCCCAAATTGAATTTGGGTTGTCAAACTATATAGCAAGGTTCTTAACCCACTTCTGCTATGGCTCTCTAGCTTGCAAGAATTTAGCAATTGAGAAAAATTAAATGAAGCCATAGATATTGGAGACTTCAGTATCTCAACATCATGATCCTTTAGTTGGCTTGGGGTTTTCCAGCTGAGCATTCTAATGTCTTCTCTCACTGAGTAGGGCTGTAGAACAACTAGGACTCTGCTAGTGTAGAGGAGTGGACTGAGGAGAAGCCAGTCTGAGTAGCAGCAGGTCTGACCTCTACCCTCCTCACATGCCACCCTGAGCTATACCCCTCTCTATAGACCTAATCTCCCTTTATCATTCCATGTATGGTTTGGTCCCACGTTGCTTCACTATCCCATCCCTTTCCCATTTCAAGCCACACGATTCATTTGCCCAGTAAGGAAGGCCTTTCCTCTACCTAACCAGAGACTGCAGCTCAAAAAAGGAGCTTTCTCCCTCTTCCTTCTCAGTGGTACTGAGGCATCAAATCTGAGGCTGCATTCGCTTTTTCATGGTTCAGAAACTCCATATAATTCAGATAACACTGTGCTGGTTACAGCCTGACTCCAGCAATGACACATGAACCCCAGAGGGATCTTTTGGAAAGTAGAAGACGTTCAGTAATTTCAAATTCCTCTTAAAACATAATACAAACCTTGGGTAAATTCTACGTGAAATATTTTATTTATATTCTGTTTTGTGCTACATTTTATTTTGACTTGGAAGTGAAAAGTGGCTTATGTCCTATCTTCCCTTAATGAAATTTCAAAACAGACTCTGCTTTTAATATGACTCACTAGAAGAAAAAGTTGAAGAATTTTTATAAAAATGTTAATGCCAATGATACTAAAAAAGCACAGACATGCATGGAGGTCAAGTTCATATCTGATCCTGGATAAAATCAAGTGTTTCTTTTGAACTGAACAACTTATGTAAAAGAAAAATAAAAGAATTTTCCCCTGCATAAGTATAAATCAATGAAAGATGATAATTATCGGTAAACACAACTTTAAGTACAATATGCAAAAGGCCTCTATAAGAGAAAGTGTGGTGATATGTTCCATATTTAATAAAACCTGGAATATCAAGAGATTAACCCACAGTCAAAAACTAGGCAGGCATATCTCCTAGAGTTCTGGACCTCTGAGTACAAGGTCAAACAGCTGGGCTTTAATGGCACACACCTTTAATCCCAGCACAGGGAAAACCAGGAGTGATGACCTACGCCTTTAATCCCTAACTCCAGAGACAGGAAAACTTTCTGTGTTTCTGTGAGTGAGTTCAAGGCTGACTACCAAATAGAGTAGCTCATGCCTTTAATCCTAACCTGTATGGGATACAGCTGAGAGAGAAGAGTATTTAAGACAGGTTTAGGAAAACAGCAGCAATTAAAAGCAACCAGGAGCAAGGCTGAGGAAGCTGGAAGATAGCTGGGTGAGAATTGACTGTAGTATTTCCTCTCTCTGATATTTCAGCCTTTCCTCAATATCTGGCTCTGATCTCTTTCATCACAATCAGAATTCTTGTTACAAGAAAGTTTCTGGCTGTGGGAAAAGCTCACAGTCAACTGTATGTAGTGAACATGAGAAACTATTACAATCCAGAGATACAAACAGACTCACTCCATGTGAGTGCACAAACCAGAGTCAGAGGTGGAACATATCTGTCCTTATGGAGTAGGTGGGGCTGAAGAGAGAAGCAGGTATTGACATAGATATGAGAGCAGACATCTTTCTTTGGGAAAATAAAATCAGCAAAATCCCTGCAGAGAGTAAAATTGCAGCCATAGATCACCTACAAATATATGTAGTAGGTAGGTCTGCCTTCTTGGAGCCTGAAGGAAGTGGAACTGTAGAGGACAGTGACAAGTGTCCTGGAGTCATTATCAGAGAAGGTGACATGCTCAGTAGCAACTGGTGCTATAATCTCTATCCTTTGGGTTGGCATCAGTAACATCAAGGACCTGCTAGCAACTTTCCAGTGGTTCAGGATCTTCTGTGATGGTGAAGATGTTCCACGATCTGGGTATATTTACAGAGTAAAGGCACACAGATGACACAAGCAGCTTCTAACTACAAGGTGTCTTCAGCAGACACTGTTTCACTAAATAATACTTTAAGGATTGCATGGAAAATGTCATGTAATGTATTACTACTGACTTTAGTGTGTAGCACTGCACTGTACAGGAAAACTACAAAACACAAAAACTTGGATTCCTGTTCACCAAGTGCCAATAAATCACCAAATACATGCGTGTGTATGCACGTATGTGAAGTTAATTTTAGTTGGACAGAACCATCAGCATTCTTTCTGAAGTTGATATCAATATGTGACTGCATTGGCTCATTTTATACACCAAGATGACAGATGAAATATACGGTGCATACCTTACAGAATCCTCAAAGAGGGTTGTATCACATGCTGGGGCTGCAAGTCTGTCTGACAGTGATGCCAGCCTCTTTTGTAGCAAGAGGCTAATTTCTTTTAAGAGGAACTGAAGACTAGTTTGATAACATGGCCATATTCTTCAATATATTGACTCAGAGACACTTTGTGATAGGCCTACACAGGTAACTGTGTACCCCATCATCAACTAAAGCCACTCTAGTGACAGTCCATCTAAGATGCTGATGAGGTGTCTTTGAAACAACAAAGGTGTCTAAACATAAGAATGAAGAAAATCATTTGCAGCCAAACAAAAATACTTCATCCAATGGTCAACCTCTCACTTAGTATTAAGCACTATTACTATAAAGCAGAATTCATTTTCATTTCCTGTATTCTTTCTCAAGGCTTGAATGATTTCCATTATGTTGTACCTGCATGCCCATGCTGGCTTCTGGACAGGGTCTCTCAGGGGGATTTGAAGTTTTGGAAAACAAAGTGAACAAGTCTAACGTACTCATGAGCTAAGTGAACTCCAGTGAATGACACATCATTTTAACACATGCTAGGTGTCCACAGCATGTACGGCAGCAACCAGGTTCCTCTCTGAATTTTGGTACCTGTGCTACTTACTATAACATCCTAGCCATTCCATAATGAAATTCACTTGGAATCTCTCACCCTGGCCAGATTTGTGTTAGCTTCCTTAACATGTTCCAGTTGTATGAGATACTAATTAAATGCATTCATTGTTAAATGATATAAATGATTCCCACTTTAGTCCATTATAGGTATGGGCTGTAAAACAAACAATTCTGTGATAGATAATACATGCTAACAAAGGGAAATTCTAATGACACTTCTGTAACATTGCAGCCTCTTCAACAACCATATGTTTTGTATTAGGACCTAAAAGGGGTACTGATTATGAAGGTGGTACACCCTCCCACTTGTGACTCTTTGGCTAAGAATAGAAATGCCTGGAGCATCTTTGTAGGATTTACATTTCAAATGGAGTTGAGCAATGAAATCAGTAATGGGGCTTGACTTCAGCTGTTCCATGCATTTGGAATCCTGCACCCCCGTGCCAAGCAGAAGCATCAACCACCTGTGGCATTCTCCTACATGGGCTGGAGGAGATCCTAGGAAAGCAGCCATAAACAGTAAATTATCCCAACTTTCAAAAGTCACTATTGTGTCCCTGTGCACTCAAGTTTACAAAAGATTTTGATACAATGGGAAATAAGTTTGAGGTATATTATGCTTTTTCCAGGACATATGACATGATAAAATAGCCAATGGACAGTAGTCCCCTGCAAATCAAATGAACACACAAATTAAGGTACAAATGCCCAAGCTGCTTCTAATATATTCTAACTGTATTTTACTGTAGCACAAATCACAGGTATCTCTTCTACAACACTGATGAAAGAAAGACTATACAGCCTTTGATGTCACTGGAGGACACTGATTCTGTCCTATACTTTCAGCTAATCATTATACCAGAGTAACAGACTGTGTAAACATTTTGATAAATTACAGATTGCTCACATATAAATAAAAAATCTTTATATGTAACCTGCAGTAATTCTGTGAAGCAGTGATTTTCAACCTTTCTGATGCTGCGACACTTTACTACAGTTCCTTATGTTATGGTGACCGCCAATTATAAAAAAAATACTTTGTTGCTACTTTATAATTATGATATTGCTACTGTCATGATTCATGATGTAAATATGTGAGATGCAGGATATCTGATATGTGACCTCTCTGAAAGGGTTGTTTGATCCTCCCACACACACCAAGGGGTTACAACTCACAGGTTGAGATCCATTGCTCTAAAGCATACTCATCACTCACTCTAGCAAAGTCTTTACAATATTTGTCTCAAATATTTCTCACAAAATTATAAGTATTAATAATAATATTTTATAAAATAATGTTGGTTATACAAACTTAAAAGATAGAACAGACCCCCATCCTCACAGGAATATAGTCTGACACAGGGGTTGGTGACAAATCATTGATAACAGTCAACTAAACAAACAGCTATGTGCCATAGAGATAATAGCTAGCCAGAAAAGCTGAAAGGTTAAGTTTCTAGTTCAGCAAGAGACTGATGAGAAATATGCCCCAAGTCAAGCTCTAGCAAACACCCACCCCACTCACCCCCCCACACACAAATATATATGTGCAAAAGAGTCTCCAGCATTCTTTTTGGAGCAGTTTTTGATGTTTAAAAATTATATTTTGGCTGTAGATTGTAACACGAACATTGGAAAATGATGTGCAATCATCAATAACAGCAATATAAGGCGTTTTAATAATAATAGTCAGTTATTAAGTCATTTAAATGTCTACATATGTTAAATCACCTAATAAACAAGCCTGACAAAAATTTGACTTTATATATTTAACATTATATGCATGTCTGACATAAATTTGACTCTACCAGCTTAGAGAAGTGAGAAAAAATACAGTATTCTTCTTATTATCTGTACCGTGACTATATTGTAAGTTCAATACATAGACTGAATGCATTGTACTTTTATATCATCTCAAAGTTGTATGCTACTCAAAATACAAGCCTTAGATTAAAATTACACAACATGCAAAAAAAGGAGACAGAGAGTCAGTGAGTCATTATGTAGGAGAAATTTCTGAGAATAGAATTTTAACATGCAGAAGCATCTTTTGATACAAAAAAAATTCAGATTTTTCTCAAAGGAAATTTAACTTAGTATTGCCTTTAGATATACCAGATGCTGAAAGTAACAATCAAGGATTTAACAGTTTTTCTTTTAACCACCATTAATGAAGTAAAAGCACATGACTACCATGAATAAAATTACAGCAGAAAAGTTTATATTATTGAATATGAACAGGAAGAAAAGAACTAATCCTAGAACTGAAAACTGCAATCTCAGAACACTTGATGGATTTACCAATTGCAAAAATGCTGTAAAGTCAGGTGCACAGAAACTTGAAGACAGAATGGTAGAAAGTAAACAATGTGAAGATCAGAGAAACAGCGAGCCCAGGAGTCTGTTGGATGATACCAAACAGTGCAATACAAAAACTAAAGAAAACCAGAGAATCAAGACGTTAAATGAACAGCAAAAAGACCATGCTGAGGGGCAGCATGAATTAGCTGCTGGAATAACTGCTCCAAACCTGGACAAATCATTTAGAAATAAACTTAATGGGCACACAGAAGAGTGATCTCAGATAGTCTACATGAAAATATTGGAAGCAGCTGAAGGGCAATGATAACAATGTTGCTGTCTGGGCTGCTGCTTGGGCTGACCAACAACTGCAAGGAAGGGTTCCCTTGCCTGGATCTGGGGGTTTTGCTAGACATTCTGGCTCCAGGGAAGAAGCATTATCAAAATTTATAAGCACTTGAAACATAGGCACTATATAAAGGTCAGAAAACTCCAACAAAATAGAAATAGATACTAGAGAAAACCAATTCAATTAAAAAAAAAGATCAACACATTAAGTATTTCAACATGCCAACAATATCTAAAGAAATTTTAAAAAATCAGAAATTTGCATTTCAGACATTAAATTGAAGTTATTTTTATAAATAATGTCACCAAACATTCAAAACAAGATAGTTCAAAACACGAACAGTGACATTCCTTTTTTTTTTTTTTTTTTTTTTAAAGATAGCATCAGGATGGCACAGAATGTAAGAAACTAAAATCATAGAGAAGTCTAGCTCACAAGTAGAAATAAAATGGTCTTCAGTAGAATTGGTAGGTCAGATGTAAGCTATGACATAATAGATTCTGAGTAAGTAGTGTTTCTCCAGTATTGTGAATCTGGCTCAACAACAAGACCCCCCCACCTATTTAAAGGACCCTATTGAAGAATTAAAAGGAGGTTCGCCTAACCATCTCAAGGTAAGCAGATAAATAAACTTCATTCCTGTTAAGTAAAACAAATCAACACACAAAGCAAGTCTGAGTGGATGTGGCATCAGATCTTTTCTGAATTTTTAGGTGGAAAGTCTAACAGCTTACAACAATGATACTTTAAATATCTGTATATTTTTCCATGAGTTGGTAGGCTTTCTGTGAATTTTGATGTTGTTGAACTCTAACTTTAGGTGATCTGATATGGTACAAAGAGTTATACTCATTTTTTTTGTACCTGTTGATATTTGCTTTATGACCTAATATGTGGTCAATTTTAGAGAAAGTTCCATGTGGTACTGAGAAATATGTACTTTCCTTTTTGTTTGGGTGGAGGGTTTGGTATATATCAACTAAGTCTATTTGGGTCATAACTTCTGCCAGATCCCTAATTACTCTGTTGAGTTTCTGTCTGGTTGACCTATCCAAGGGTGAAAGTGGGGTGTTGAAGTCTTCCACTATTAGTGTGTCAGGTTTAATATGAGGTTTAAGCTTTAGTAGTGTTTCTTTTACATATGTAGGTGCCCTTGTGTTAGGGGCATAGATATTCAGGACTGAAATTTCATCTTGATAGATTTTTCCTGAGATGAGTAAGTAGTGTCCATCCTGGTCTCTTTTTATTGAATTTAGTTGAAAGTCTATTTTGTTAGGTATTAGAATGGCTACACCAGCTTGTTTCCTAGGGCTATTTGATTAGAAAGTCTTTTCCCAAACCCTTACTCTGAGCCTGTGTCTGTCTTTGAAGTTGAGGTGTGTTTCTTGTATGCAGCAGAAGGATGGTTTCTGTTTTTGTATCCATTGTGTACTAGGGTGTGTCTTTTCATAGATAAATTGAGTCCACTGATATTAAGGGATATTAATGACCAATGACTGATATTTCCTGTCATTTTTGGTAGTAGCTTATATTTCCTTTTTGTGGGGGGTGTTCAAAGCATTAGCTCAACTATGTTCATAACAGCATTATTCGTAATAGAAAGAACCTGGAAACAACCTAGATGCCCTTCAACTGAAGAATGGATTTACAAACTGTGGTACATCTATACATTGGATTACTATTCAGCAGTTAAGAAAAATGATATCCTAAAATTCACAGGCAAATGGATGGATTTGGAGAATATCCTCCTGAGTGAGGTGTCACAAACCCAGAAAGAGAAGCAGGGGATGTACTCACTCATTAGTGGACTTTAAAAAAAAAAAAAGATGTCATTATATACAAGAGCTCAAGGCTTGAACATAGTTAAATGACACAGTGCTTCACTTCTGCATTAATGGCCTCTGACAGAGGTGTGATTGAAGAAGGTCTCATTTTGTTTACAGGGTTGGCCACAGGATGTTTAATTTATGTTAGATAACTGAACAGCATGAATGGGCTTTTTTTTGTAAATGGGAAGATCATAAGAGTGGGTATGAAACTGAAAGAAGTGATAACTAAGTTTGATGAGGTGTATGATGTAAAATCACCAAAAAAAAAAAAAAAGAAATACTTTGATTAATATCAGGGTTTCACTGGCTTTGTAACAATTAAAGGCTTTGTTTACTTGTTAAGTTTTATGGAATTATATGATATGTATTTGTCTTAGTTTTTTAAGTTATAGTAGAATTCTGTAGTAAGTCTATATTTTCTTGTGTTTGTTTCTGTTACTGCTGTTTTTTATTTCTAGTATGGGGTATTTTACTAATATTTCAAGCAGGATACAAAGTATACATTGTTAAAATCTTTCATTGAATTTAGGTTTAATTTTGCTATCTAAAAACTCACCAGTTTTTTTCAGATTCTTCAATTTATTGAAACAAATTTATAATGTATATCCTTATGATTTTCTGGAATTTCATTAATATCTGTTATAATGTTTGCCTTTCAATTTCTAATTTTATTAAAGTAGGTTTTCCTTTTTTCGCTTAATTTGGTTAAGAATTTGCCAATTGTGTTTTATCCTTAATAAATAAATAAATTTAAAAATAAATAAATATCTGTATATTTTTAGATGATTTTTCAACTTATCAATTGAGGAAAACATGTGGAGTGCTCTATGTGCCACAGTGTCCAAATGTTCAGGTGTATGAAGACCTCTGATGTTTCAGCGAAAGAGTTCCAACAGTCAGGCGTGTGCTCTGTGATCTCATCCACATTATGGGAGAGTAGAGAATACATATGTGTATCTTGAGCCACCGGACAAGGCCTGCATAAGTCTCAGAAAACCATCCCTTGATTTGGGAAACAAAAAACCTGCACTTGTGTCCTGCACTGACATTAGTCTAAAAGGCAAAGGGTTTGTCTGTAGGTGCCTTGAGGAAATAAAGGCCGGGCTTCCTCAGGTGTGCCATGTAGATGGCAGGGAAAAGCGAATGTTCTGTAAGATCATGTAGAGCTCACAGAGAATCCACATATGGGCCCTGTTCAATGGGATAAGATGAGGGGTGGAGATGTCCACAATGAGTCCCTCCCCATTTCCCCCAACTCAACAACTCAGCATTCTCTCTGTCTCTCTGTCTCTCTCTCTGTCTCTCTCTCTGTCTCTCTCTCTCTCTCTCTCTCTCTCTCTCTCTCTCTCTCTCTCTCTCTCCCCTTAATGCCACTGAGTCAATTTAATGTTTATGGATGTGCTTGGGTGCTGACATATCTTCTGTGGCATAGATACTCTCTCAGAGTCCACAGTTCGTTTGAAGAAATAACCATACACTTTCTGCCATTTTTTACATAATAACAAAATGTTTTGTGTCATCTGTTATCTTATATTGAAACGTGAATTTTATATCTCATGTGAACCTGACTTTGGTGGTAGGATGTAGTTCTCAATGTGATTATTTAATGTTGTGTTTGTGTGTACTTATAAGAAGAGATAATATCCAACTTTATTATGCATTTTGTGCTTTATTATTGGGAGTTGGCTTTAAATAACTATCAATGTTTTCTGCCTTTGTAAATACATTAGAAATATTAAACTTCATTGTTTGTTTGACTAAAACATTTTGCCTAGGATATAAAAAACTCTATTTTCAATTTTTTAGAACTTGTTTCTTTTTGAATGGTTTAGTTAAGTAACAACTTTCTATATGATTTCAAGCCCTATTATTTATATAAAGTTTATACTCCACCAAAAGTTATGTTTGATGACTTAAACTGTCCAAAAAAAGAAGAAATATTTTCAAAGTACTTTTCAATAATTTCAAAATAATATATTTTATTTTTAAAAAGGCATCTGTGTTAGGTTGACCTGATGGTTTGAATAAGAATAACCCTCATAGGTTCATTTGTTTGAATGTTTAGGGTCTAGCATCATTTTCTTCTTGCTGCCTGTGGATTCTGGAACTCTCAGCTCCGCCAGCACTGTCCGCCTGTGTGCTGTCATGCTTCCTGCCATGATGATAATGGACTAAACCTCTGAACTGTAAATCAGTCCTAATGAAATAATTTCCTTTATAAGAGTTGTGGTCATGGCATCTCTTCACAGCAAGCAGACACTGATTAAGGCAGCTCAGGTTGGGGAATGGAAGCTGCTAGTTGGTCATTAATCTCAGAGTTTAGGAATAGAACAAAGCTAAAGTATAAAATTTGTTTTTAATTTTTATATTTTTATGAGAATAACTGAGAAGGTGATATGCCAAAGTATAAACATTGTTTTGTTGAGGGATTTACAGAAAACTATCATGCTTAATTCTTCCTCTAAAAGGGCTCTTATGGGACTAGAGAAATGAAATGGTTCAGTGACTCAGACCTCTTGCTGATCTTGCTCATGACCTGAGTTCAGTTGCCAGCACTATGTCAGACAGACCACAACCACCTGTACCTCCAGTTCTAAGAAGATCTGAGACCTGTGGTGTCCACAGGCCCCAGAACTCATATGCATATCCCTCTCCTCCACATATATACAATTGAAAATAAATTTTGAAAGGGGTTCGTGGTCTGGTTAAAGTTCTATTGTGTAGAATGTACAGAAAAATGTGAAGCACTGAAGTTCTGGAGCCCAAGAATTCATTTGCTCTCCTCCTCTATCCTCACTACATGTCAGACACATCAGACCACTCAGTCTTCTCATGAATTCTGGAACATTTCACTTAGTTTCAGGACTCCAGTTAGATGTCATCTGTATGTACACTTATGGCCCCTTGACCCAACCTCACATTCTGTATCTCATCTCTGGCTGCAAAGATGCCAGAAGTATATGCGTTTGAGACTCTTTAGTTTAGGTCCCAAAAAGAATTCCATTCCTGCTCTTGAAGAATAGCTTGAGTTACAGAAAGATTTAAATTGCTCTGAGATGAGTAGGTTTGGCTGTAGACACATTGGGGCCAGTGTCAGCCCAGGACACTCAGCTAATGAACAATAAGGGCTCATGGGACACTGTCGTCTCGTGCCCAAGCCATTAGTGCAAGGCTCCTCAGCTTTCCATCAACTTTGCTCTGTCTTTTTCTTCACACACTTGCTAAGAATTCCAGATCCCTGAATTGTTGGAGAGATAAAGAAAAGGGGGAGAAAGAATGAGAGAAAAAAGGAAGGGAAGGAGTATAGAAGTAGAGAGGAGAGGAAAATGGAGGGAGGGAAGGGAAGAGCGAGGGGGGGAGAACAGAGGAAAGGAGGGAGGTATGCATGAGCTTCGAGGCATGAGTGGGGACAAGATGAATTACAGGCATAGAATTGGTATAGTTTTTTCCTTTGAATTAAAGAAATGTTTTGCAAATGTTTATAGTTTTTGGGTTTAAGAACAGAACAAAGAAAAGGATGTTTTCAAAGGTCACGGGCAAAGTTCCAAAGAAGAGCTGCCAGCAAACAGCAGCTGTGAGAATGAAGTTCAAGAGCCATCTGTATGTCACCAATGCCCTCTGGAAGCCCTGGGACAGGCCGAGGAAGGTGGCATCCTGGGGCAATCTATTTCATGATGAGTCAAAAATGTTGGAGGGCAGACCCTAGGGACTGTGCTTTATCACACAGTCTTCAGTGGCCCTGCAGGCAGCTGGATGCTGGCCACCAAGAGGTGAAAGGTCAGAGAACAACTGTGATGGCTCTGTCCCTTGCCTGGTGTTCTAGGGCATTACAGAAACTATATTTTTGGAAACAGCCACAGGAGCAAAAGAGGCTTTGCCTTTGGGACCATCATTTGCACCTTAAATACAAAAGACAGAATGTTGGTCACCAGCCACTAGGTAGACACAGCCAGGGTTAGATGGAGCCAAATGAGAGCCCTGGGAGGTTAGTGTGTAAAGGTAGACAGTGGCAGCACTCCCTTCCCCCCACATGAAGCCTGGAAGGAAACATATCCCTTAACCCACCCCTGTTGATAGAATATAATGAAAAGCAACCTTCACAAAGTGAAGAAACTTATGATGTAGATTTTAAAAATAACCAACTGGTTGAAGTCCATAACTGTCCATCAGTGGAAAACAGATGGTAGAAAGTGAGGATTAGAAACCTCATGAGGAGTTTGCCCTGAGTCCCCTTTCTTACAGAGACTCTAAGGAAGACTCTATCATCCTATAGCAGATCCTTGCCTGTATCAGAGATACCCAAATACAGCATGTTAGCCAGCAAGGAAGGCCGCCGGTGTGCAGTGGAGAGGATCCTGAGAGTCTCATCTTCAATTTCATAAAAACTAATGAAACCTTTTACAAAAAGAATTCTTGGACATACTCTGAATTAAAAATAAAAGCCATGAGAATTATTAAGAGATTAATAGCAACAAAGACCAGGGAGTGACAGGGATTAGAGAAAGATAATAGAGGATTCAAGGCAGAAAGGCAGCAGAATACATTGTCACACAGGTGTGAAGCTGTCAGACGGCAAACAAATCAGTAAGAGAGAATACAGAAAAATGGTCCAGAGAGGGGTTACTCATAGTGTTCACCTGGGGTCAGCAACTTCTATGATTTGATTTCCTAACTGAGATAAACAATACAAAAGTTGAAGAGATAATTCTGGGTTGGGTGCGTACTAAAATAAATTTGGCATTTACATTATTTTTAATTGCTCATGATAATTGCACATATTTCTGAAAGACAGTGTGAAAATTCAACATAAATAACCTATAATACTTAATATAATACATAATACAATTAACTTTTCTATTTCTCTAAACTTTTTAATTTGTGCATACATATGTTTTTAGAATTTTCAACCACTACTCTCTTCTAGTCATTTATAAAAAATAAGTAACACATTGTAAACCACAGCTACTCACCATATTGCAAACTCTAGGTTGAATTCATTCTATATAATATTTTGGTCTCTCTCCCTCCCCCCCTCCTCCTCCTTCTTCTTCCTCTCTCTCTCTCTCTCTCTCTCTCTCTCTTTCTCTCTCTCTCCCTCCCTCCCTTCCTCCCTCCCTCTCTGTCTTCTTTCTCTAGGAAATGTCTCTAGTAAGTATTAATCAATGTGACTCTTTTTTTTTAAACTTCCATATATAAGTGAGAATATGTTATACTTATTTTTCTGTGCTTGGCTTATTTTTACGGATATCTAATATCCAATATTTTCTTGATTCAATTGTTGATGAACTTTTATCAACTCTATGTCTTGGCTATCATAAAGAGGGTCTCAATGAACACAATGAACACGGGAGTGCAGGTGTTTCCTTTATCTTCTAATAGAGGGGTAAATGGATGTCATGATAGTTTTGTTTTTACTCTTGAGGGAAGACCCTCTTCCTGATTTATAATCCCCTCATATTTTAGCAATCACCAATTCCTTAATTCATTAATATCTTATACATTTTCTAAGCACATTCTATATGCCCAGGGCTGATACAGCAGTGGGAATTGCTGTCTGGGTTGGAGGCAGGTAATCAAGCTATATAGGTTTTCAAACTAATATGCAAAAACCAAACTAACCCATTCACATTTTACCCTCAAATAAATCTAAGCATTAGGCAGAGAAATACTTAAAGAAGTTAAGGCATCTGTCCCTGGAAGGGACAAACTAGTGCTTGAGTCCAGACACTTGACCTCAACTATAAGACAATTTGGAATAGGAAAGCAATTAGTATCCATTGTGCTGTAGCACTGCGTGTTGATGCAACTTATTCTTGCATTGCTCAATAGGTTCTGTCCAGTGAGATGCTTTTCAGAGGACATATCCAATAGATGATTGGATATGGGCAGAAGGAATAAAAGCATTAGAACCTACTATGTATGGGTAGCAACAGAAATCAAAGGAGTCATAATGGATGGCTAGCATGGAAGAACAGGAGACAGAGAACATCTTGCAATTAGGAAAGCCACAAATGAGTGCTACTTGGTTAAGAATCATTCCTGCAATAAAAATATACCTAGCAATTATGTTTTTAACACATTTTCACTACCTTGGCTACATGACACTTGAAATTCTCCCATTTTCCATGAGTACTGCAATTATCCAGCCTGTAGCTTCCTGGTGGCTGTTCCTTGACTCCCCTTGTGGCATCTTTTCTCTTTATCTGTTGAATTTCATACATAAACATAATGTATTTTGGTCATATCTTCCTTTGCTTTCTTCCAATTTCTTCCATGCCCCCTTGCATACATACATACACCTACATACATACATACATATGAACAGAGAGACAGACAGACATATGGACATAATCTCCTAGGTCCAATTAGTAATGCCATATGCATGTGTGTGTAGGACTGACCATTGGCCATGGGCAATCCATAAGGACACTCATCTCTGAAGAAAACTGACACTTCATCTTTAGTATCCATCTATAAGCCCATCTACCATCCATGCTGAAAGGTTGACTGGTGTGATCTTATGTAGGTCTTGCACAGGCAACTCTAGCTGTTGAAAGTCCATGGGTACAATATCCCTGCCCCATTTAAAAGACTAGTTCACCGCAGATCTCTGGTCCTTTGGCCTTTATAATCTTTCTGTCCACTGTTCCATGGTGTTGTTTAAATTTTGAGTTTGTCCTATTTGGGTATGAACACTGCCTCTATATAACCCTGTCACCTTCCACATCTCAGGGATCCTTGCAAAAGAGGAGACAGAAACTGTAAGAGCCAGAGGCACTGGATAATTACAAAGAAACAGCATTTATCCAGACACAAAACAGAGATTACAAAAATGAACTCACCCACATTATACCAGCATGTAGAAGATCAATAAAACCCAGACAAAATACCAGCCCACGGGTGGGAGGTGCTCACAAATTCCTACCCTAGCTGAGGAATTATTGGTAACAGCTAGCTGTTGGGAGTGGGAGAGTTAGTTTTCCTTAAGGGTGTGGCCATTGGCAAGTCAACCAGACTCCAGTGGACAGACACACCCAAAAGTATGTAGGCAGCGAAGGTGGACTGATTAGGTGTAAAAGAGTAAAGACACAAACTTAGGTTAGTTTGTAATGGAGTGGTGGATCTGGGAGGATCAAAATAAAATGTATAAAATTCTCAGAGAATTAATAATAATATATATTTAAAAGCATCTTTGATATGGGGTGGGGGCTATACTAGATTATGTACATGAGCATTTAGAGGGTGGTTGGACACTATGTCAATTTATGAAGATAGTAGTAGCAGATTCTCTCTTGGGGTCTCAGGCCCTCCTCCTACAGATTCTTGGCTAGGTTTTCAATACCAAGAATGAGTTCTATCATATTCTTTAGCATCCAGTGACATTTTAACAGCAGATGACATGTTCTAAGTATTTTTAGCCCTATTCTCTAAACTCCTTTGCAGGAATCTTATTTCCCAAAACGATGGTATTAAGAGGTGAAGTCTTTGTGATACAACCAAGTCAAAAGAGTGTAGTCCTCATGGGTACATCAGTGCTGGTAAGGAGGTCTTAGAGGGATAATTATTAAAAAATTAAACCAGAAATTTGAGAAAGACTGTATTAAAAGAGGAATCTTTATTCACTGCTGGAGGGAGTACAAATTAAGATTGGAAATTATTATGTAAATAAGTTTGGGTTTTAGAACTATTATATGAATGAGCTATTTCACACCATGGAATATACCAAAAGGACTATATATCCCATCATAGAGTTCATTACATATCCATGTTCATTGCTGAATTATGACAGTAGGAACTTGGAACCAACCTAGATGTCCAAGATAGATAAATGGATGATGAATATATAGCGCATTGAACATTTTTAACTATAAAAAATGAAATGCTAAAACTTTCAAAAATTTCAAAAATATTAAGGGAGTCATTAAAACACACATCCCATACTCACACACACACTGCCTCTTATCTACAGATACCAGCCTATAATAAGTACATGTATATTATAAACAGCTGTAAGAGTGAGTAAAGTGCAATCCTTAGAAAAAAGACCAGGAACCATGAGCACGTAATAGTTGGTGGTAAGGAAAGAGAGAATGCAGGAGAAAAGACACCTGTGTTCTAAAAAAACATAGAAAGCTAACTCTTGTCTAGTTTCAATGTTGTCATTGTCTTTTGTGTGTAGTGGAAAAGTCAGTACAAATGTAATTGATGTGATGGTGTCAAACCCTAAGCAGATCTCCACAGCTTCAGAAACGATACTTTAACTGTATGTCAGATGTTTACTGGAATGCAGAGTTTGAGCCTGGACTAGCGTTTGTTACAGTGACAACCAAAATCCAACTGTGTGATATTTTTGTTTATAATTACAACAAAGACAAAATATGATATGTGAAAGGAAGCCTCAGAGAGGATTCTTATTCCTTCCCCCAGGATAATACTATCTATAAATCAGAAGGCCGACTACCCCTCTGCTTCCAGTGCTCATAACCATGAGAAATGACCTTCCATTCATTAGAATGGACCCAGGTTGCTGCATCCTGAGTGGACCAAAGACAGGAAACTGACGCTCTTCACATCTCTGCTTTCTTCCCGACAGTGTTCTGCTCATCACGTTTCTGCATTCAGCACACCAGTCTCCCGATTCAGCAAAACCACTGGGCTTTGCTGAAGCTCTCTCCCTACCCCTCAGAATAGAAACCCTCCCCACGGGAATGACAACACGCTCATTAGTTTTGCTTCATTTCTTTCCACTCCCTTGGGGAATCAAGTACTGTACAGTCAATTGCCCAAGGTCCAAAAACAGTTATTTCACATATTTTAGCAAGATTCTTTATTGTTTACGATGTGAGCGAAAGTTCACTAACAGTTAAGCTTCCAACATGGCTGGAGGCTTAAGTGTTCCCCCGTAGTTCTGAAGCAATAGGAATCTGCCACGAATGTGAAGATGACATTGTTTGACATCTAAAATGAATCATCTAGGGTAAGTTTAACCATATTTTTTAAAAAAGTAAAATAAAACTTCCAACCCAGAGGAGCATGAGGGTAAGTGAAATTAAAAAAAAAAAAATGATTAAAAAAAAAAGAACATTCCGATAGTAGATGGAGAGGAAGAAAGAAATGAAGTAACTGTGCCAAAAAGCCCGTTTAAAGAAGCAACAGATGGGACTGTTTATTCCTGACAATATAGAGATGATTGGAGTATTTGGAAAAGACTTTAAAATAAACACTGGATGTTTAAAATTCTCAAATAGCCAAGGAAGAACTAACATCGTGGAAGAATTAGAAGTTATGAAAGATTAAACGTAGACATTAAAAACCATTAGAATATCAGGGCTGAAATAAAAGAATGAGAAAAAGCATGGATTGGATACACTGAGGAAAGAGTCATAATGGAACCCAGAACTGATACAGTCTACCATGGTGTGTAACACAGAGGAATAAAGAAATAGCGTGAACTCTATTTAGATTGGCTGAATTCCATTCAAACACCTATAAGCAGCACAAACTCAGTGTGTGTTAATTATAAAGAAAAGCTTACATTAAAAGCTAGCAGAAAATAATTTTAGCACTCTGAAAACTCTCTAAATTAAGCAAATAGAATTCTCGAATAATAAGATGTTTCCAAAGCTTACCCTAACATTTTGGAATCATGTGCTTATGTGTACAAGCCATTTCTAGACTCTATCGTGGTTCACTGATGCACTCATCTATGTTTTTGACATGGCCACTGTCACTGAATTATAATATCTTTATAATAATAGTATTATATAATAACAGTATTATCTTAAAATCTAGTAGTGCAAAACCTCCAGCTTTTAAATTGCCTTAGATAAAGTCACAGACCAATCATTTGTTCATGCTGTGTCAATACTCACTGATTTGTTGTTATGCTAATGTTAGACATTGATAAGGAATGGTGCTGCATATAGGATATCTATGGATTATCTTTGTAATTCTTTGGAAAATGTAAAACTGCCCAAAAAGAAGACACCCATTGACGTAATTGCTTATTTCATTTCTTTGCATCTAAAAACAAATTTTAAAATTGGATTATCAATTTCTATATTTTATTTTAGATTTTATGCAAGTGAAATTTTAGGGTAAACTTTAAGAGCTTGGTCATTTTAAACAACAGAGTTTCTGGTAAACCATAACTGCTATGTCCTCTTTCATTAATTCAGATTTTTTTTTTAATTTTTTAAACTTTTTTTTTAATTTACAGATTTAAAAACCCTTTTGATGTTTCATGATTGTTCAACAATGCAGAACCAAAAGGGCAATGTGTTAGCACCATCGGGGACATAGGAGGTCACAGGGTGGAGGGGGACCATAGGTATCAAAGTAGGCAGTTCTCAGGCCTTAGAGGAAGAAGAAGGAGATGGGACATAGCTAAGTGGCAGCAGAAAAGGACACTCATGAAGTTCAAAAACGGCCTCAGGGAGTCACATCCTAGCTGAAGCTCTCTTTTTTTCACCTGAACAGAATTATACAGCTGCCCATGTCTCTAAAGATCAGTCTATGATGGTCCTTTCCATAGTCATCACATGCCACATGCACACTGCCCAAGCCTGTTTGGATCTTTCCTTCTGAGCTGGACCTGGGCAAAAGGAGAGAGAGCTAACAGTAAATTGCCCAAAGAACTATCCAAAGCTGACTTCCTGGGTGTGTGTCCCACACAATCACATAGCCCCAGCATGCAGAAGGGCTTGGTTGACATCCACCATTTGTAAATTACTTCTTCTGATTTTCAGAGCTTTTAAATTCTTTGACAGTTTCATAGGTGCATTTAGTGAATCTTAGTCCCATTATCCCTGCTATCCTGTCTCACACCCTCTCCTCCTACTGAATTCTTTCTTCTTCCTAACATATTTTCTTCCCACTTTAACTTCTTTGTGCATTTGGAAACCCACTAGGTTTAAAAAGGGTTGTCTGATGAGCATGAGTGGGAGGTCATTTACCAGAACACCACTGAAGAAACAGACTTGTTCATATCTGCCAGCAATTATCAACAGTCCCTCCAGGAAGGGTGGGGTCTCATGAGCTTTTCTCACTTCAATGATGAAATATTGAGAAGTCTAGTCTTGTTTGGGTCTTGTGTAGTTAGTCCACGTTACAGTGACTTCATAAAAGTGCATCAGCTATGTCAGGGCCAGAAGACACTGATGAAAATCAATCCATCCCAACCTTGGGCTCTTAAAAATTTTTCTGTTCCATGTTCTGCAATGTTATCTCACCTTGGGATTATGGTGATACAAGTGTCTCACCTAGGGATGGGAGCACTCAATAGTCTCTTTTTATCTGCACTTAATAGGTAATGGGCCCTGGTGTTAACTGCTGACTATTGAAAAATAAAGCTTCTTTCATCAGGATAAGAGTTGTACTTACCTATTGGAATAAAAATAAGTACTAGCAAGGTACTTTGAGACAATGTTCATTTAGAAAAATAATAATAATAAAGGTTTAAACCTCAGGTTGATGACCTCCTCAGCCACCGACATTTTGTTTGTGATTTTATCTAATTAACTGTATGTAGTAATAATATTTTATTTATAAGTTTATTCAATTAAAAGTTTATTCAATAAAAAGTTAAGACACTAGCAACTTTAAACATCAGAGTTGCCTTATGAGTCAAAAATATGCAATGTTCTCTCTGTGTGTGTTAATTCAGTATCAAAAACTATTATTATTTTAATGTGTATGTACATGTGTATGTTCATAAGAAGGCACAGGATCTCTTACAACTAGAGTTATAAGTGTTTGTGAGTTGTCTATATAGGTGGTGGGAACTGAACCCAAGTTCTTTGTAAGAGCAACAAGCACTCTTTAAGTGTTTAGCCATCTCTCTAGTCCAAATTACAAACAAACAAACAAAAAAACCCAGAGCAAATTTAAATGCAGTATCTAATTATGTAGCTCAGCATAGTCTAGAACTCACCATTTTAGCCCAGCATGGCCTAGACTTAACCATCATCAGCTTTCAGAGTACTAAATTTGTAGATATTTGTTGCTAAGCCCAGTTCGATCTTTAAAATTTCTTTCATCACGTTTGTGGTTTTCATTGTAGAATTCCTGAATATCATTTCATCAACTTCAAGGTTTTGGAAATTATTGTTAATCATATTCACTTTTATTTTGATTTCCCTTTGTGAATGGTATGTACAAACATAGCTGGTGCCTGTGTGTTGTCTTTCTATCCTGTAACATATTATATTCATCTATTAAAAATGTTATTTTATCATTGGACAAAATATTGAGTGCACAGTCCAGTCAGCTATCTGAATATAAGGGTGTTCTTATTCCTTTCTAGTGCTATGATTTTGGCTTATGGGCATGACTTTATTGAACTACGAAGAGCCACCAGGAAGAATTTATTGGAAGGAGTACTAGAGAACATCTCTTTGATCTTCCTAAATTAAGAGGCAAGCCATAAATATTTCAACAGGTGTTTGACATAAGTTTAAAAATATAGATATTCATAATCATAGAGTTTCTTATTTGTATAGAGTTTAAAACATTAGTAGATGTCTAGTTTTTGAAAAATTTTAATTCTCTATGTTTTTTGAATTGATAAGATTTTTGCATTTTTATGTAAATAAGTTGATCAGTTTTATGCTTTCTTAAATTATTCCAGCTTAGGAATCAAGCTATAAAATTTCATTTAGGGTTTTCATGTTTATGACCACAGAAGATAGACCTATAATTTTTCTTGCTTATAATACTACAGGTTACATTTTATGTCAAGAAAACATAAAAATAATTGTGAAACATATTTTTATTTTATGTTGAATGAAAGAAACATAAAATTTATACTTTTACATATATTTGAAAAAATCTAGTCCTTTCTTTGTGTTGTAAGGTTTTGATATATTTGTTTTTCGAAAAACTCAATTTCTTTAATAGACACTGGCTATTCAATTTTCCATTTCTTTATCTTTAAGCTATAATAAGCTTTACATTTTGATGAATTTTTCCTTTTTGTCAATATTGTCAGCTGTACTTTTATAAAGTGATGTTTGTGTGACTGTCTGAGTGTGTGTTTGGGGGGAAGGACTTTTAGTGATGTCTCCTCTTGGTCCTCTTTAATTCTAAATATTTTGTTTTTCTCTTTTCTTCCTTGCTTCCTTCCTTCCTTCCTTTCTTTCTTTCTCTCTTTCTCTCTTTCTTTCTTTCTTTTTTTATTTAGTCTTTCTATATAGCTCTGGCTGTCCTGAAACTCACTAGATAGAACAGGCTGGCCACTCTCAAATAAACACACTGAGGCTTATATTAATTACAAATGCTCTGCCAATAACTCAGGCTTATTCCTAACTAGCTCTTACATTTTAAGTTAACCACATGGCTTATTTACACTCTGCCACATGTGGAAATTTATTAGCATGGCACGTTCATCTCCTGCTCCCTCTGAGTCTGGCCAGTGACTCCTGACTTCTTTCTTCTTCCTCAAAGAATTCTCCTAGTCTGGCTCTCCTGCCTAACCTTATTCTGTTCAACTATTGGCCAGTCAGTTTATTTATTAAACCAAACCTGATGACATATATCCACACAGTATAAAGAAATATTCCACAGATTTTTCCCATTTTTGACTAAATAAATAAAACGTTTTAACATTAACATAATAAAATTATGTACAAAAAACAGTTAACAAGTAATTAAAGTATTTAGCAAAATTAGATAAAATATTCTATTATCTATTTTACTTTTGTGACTCCAAAGTTTTGTACCTAATTTACCTTTTAATATAACTAAGAAAAACTATAACTATTTAGTTTTCAACTTCATCAAAGACCCCAGAAGAGTGAAATCTTAATTAATGACAGGGGTACCTGGCTACCTAGATAATCACCTTCGGTCCTTCTGTAACCCTGGGGTATGCAACTTTGGCCCACCAGCCTAGTACATCTGATGGATTTTTCTGAGTACCAGGGAATTTTGATGAACTGTCCTACCTTGTTTTGGCAAAGTTTGGCAGTCACTCTTTTTTGAGTCTGTCCTGCTCGTCAAATTTGAACACCATATTGTCCACAGTTGAGACACAGGTAGTTTCTTGCCCAAATGGCTAGCTTTTGCTACAAAGACAAAAAATTCCATATGGGGTTTCTTTGATGCCCATAATCCTTTTTTGAGGTAGATTGGTGCTGCCAGGAGCAGACATGTCTCATGTCAAGAAAAGCCTAAGTTATTAAAACATTTTAAATGTCATATTCTATAGATCTTTGGAGTTCTTGAAGATTACCTATAGATCTAAAATATATTTCTGTATGATCCTGAAAATAACTATATGTTTGCTAGTTATAGGTTACTATTAACCTATATTTCATAATTTAAAGGACTCAGAAGCAAAATGGACATGCCATACTGAGAAAAGGTACCAAGGCATGTAGAAATGCATAGAGAAGAAATATGGATTAATTTAAATGTAAGAGTTAGGTAGTAACAAGCCTGAGCTATCAGCCAAGCATTTCTAACTAATATTAAGATTCCATGCGTGTTATATGGAACCTGGCAAGTGTGAAAGAAACTTCATCCTGCAATCTATATATAAATGTTTTAGTTGCATGTATGGTACCCACAGACTTCAGAAGAGAATATCAAATTTACCAGAACTAGAACTTGTGAGCCATATATGGATACTGGGAATTTATTTTGTATTTTGTAGCTTTACTGTGTATGTATGTGTTTTCTAGTGAATTATATACAGTTTTTTAAGTATAGAATTATGTCACCTGTAAATAAGGATAATTTGACTTTTTTCTTTCCTGTTTCTATTCCTTTTAAACCTTGCCTTAGGGACCAAGTGCTGTCTGCAGAGTCCCAGTGCACTCTGGAGTGGGGGGGGGCAGATAAACTCTGCCTGTCACCATACCCACAGCTCCTGCTGAGGGAATCTGCACGGCTACCCACCACCACATCGAACTGAGGGAACTGACAACTACAGGGGTCCCAGAAGGACAGACTCAGACCCCACCCAGAGGTGAGGAGGGGTCACCAGGCTCAAGTGCCTATATCCCAGCCAGGGAGGGAGACTTGAGCTCCCATCGGTTCCGCTTCTGCTTTCGGGATCAAGTGATGTCTGCAGAATCCCAGCGCACTCTGGAGTGGGGGGCAGATAAACTCTGCCTGTCACCATACCCACAGCTCCTGCTGTGGGAATCTGCATGGCTACCCACCCTGACCTCGAACTGAGTGAACCAACAACTACAGGGGTCCCTGAAAGGTAGATTCAGACCCTGACCAGAGAGGTGACAGGAGGCACACAAACCCGAGTGCCACAACTGACCAGGAGCCATCTAATCATGAACCACTGAAGCCATGGGCAAACGTCAGTGCAAAAAATTACATAATAATACACAGAACAACATGGTAACTCCAGAAGAGAGTGGTGATCTTACAAACACAAGACCTGAACTGAGCAATAAAGAGGAAACAGAAGGAAGCAATACCAAAAATTCCTTTTTGATGATCATCGAAGCTCTCAAAGAAGATATGAAAAAAAGCCTTAAAGAAATAGAAGAAAATACAAACAAAAAATTGGAAGAGATGAACAAATCTATGAAAGAAACATGCCAGGAACTAAAAACTGAAATAGAAGCAATAAAAAAGGCACAAAATGAAGCAAAGATGGAAATAGAAAACCTGAAGAAAAAAGCTGGAACCACAGATACAAGCATAACAAACAGAGTACAAGAGATGGAAAACAGAATCTCTGAAGTGGAAGACTCAGTAGCTCAAATAGATATATCAGTCAAAGAAAATAGTGAAACTAAAAAAGTCATAACTTAAAATGTTCAGGAAATCTGGGACACCATGAAAAGACCTAATTTGAGAATAATAGGAATAGAAGAAGGAGAAGAATACCAGCTCAAAGGCACAGATAATGTTTTCAATAAAATCATAGAAGAAAACTTTCCTAACCTGAAGAAGGAAATGCCTATAAAGATACAAGAAGCTTACAGAACACCAAATAGATAT